>CABFOQ010044606.1:2207-19177 GCA_900660455.1 Gephyroberyx darwinii | reverse complement strand
GTTGTTTCCCCAGTTGTAGTTGACCCACCAGTTGTTGTTTCCCCAGTTGTAGTTGACCCTCCAGTTGTTGTTTCCCCAGTTGTAGTTGACCCACCAGTTGTTGTTTCCCCAGTTGTAGTTGACCCACCAGTTGTTGTTTCCCCAGTTGTAGTTGACCCACCAGTTGTTGTTTCCCCAGTTGTAGTTGACCCACCAGTTGTTGTTTCCCCAGTTGTTGTTGATGCTCCAGTTGTTGTTTCCCCAGTTGTAGTTGACCCACCAGTTGTTGTTTCCCCAGTTGTAGTTGACCCACCAGTTGTTGTTTCCCCAGTTGTTGTTTCCCCAGTTGTAGTTGACCCACCAGTTGTTGTTTCCCCAGTTGTAGTTGACCCACCAGTTGTTGTTTCCCCAGTTGTTGTTGACGCTCCAGTTGTTGTTTCCCCAGTTGTAGTTGACCCACCAGTTGTTGTTTCCCCAGTTGTAGTTGACCCACCAGTTGTTGTTTCCCCAGTTGTAGTTGACCCACCAGTTGTTGTTTCCCCAGTTGTAGTTGACCCACCAGTTGTTGTTTCCCCAGTTGTAGTTGACCCACCAGTTGTGTTTCCCCAGTTGTTGTTGTTGGTACTGTTGGTGTCATTTCAGTAGTTGAGCTTTGTGCGGTAGCGGTAGCCACTGATTTGTAAGGAATAGAAAGTAAAATATGATTTAAATATGATTTACTTCATGGGAGAGTAGTCAGAATTCACTTCACATTATACAACTTACCCATAAAAAGTACCAAAATTGATACAAGTGATCCAAAACCCATCCTGTCTTCTTTCGAATCTATAATATCAAACAACACAGTGATGTAAACATGAAACCAGAATATAAATCATAAGCCTGTACAATATGTTGGTAGAATAAACATTGCCTCTCTGTGATCATATACTAAAATGCCATTAGTCAAACTTGGCTGGATCCAATTTCAACTACAGAACAAATCTAGAATGTCAGTTACCCAGAAACTCTTCTCACAGAATCAAAAATCACAACATACACAAGTCCATCAAAATTTAGTTTGACTGATTTCATTGAATATGCTATTTTCAATATAACCTTATCACCATACAATTTTTTATTCAGATCTATACTTCAAGGGTCAACAAATCAAGTTTACCTAGCTAAGCCTACTTATCTAAGTGCACCACTGCCACTCTATGCATAGTGGTGAAAATTATTTATTTTGTACCTTTAGAGCATGGTGTCCTCATACGCTTGCTAATTTAAACACAATTTCACTATTTGCTGCTGTGGGTGGGCATGTGTGAGTGAGCGGCAGCCGCTGCCATTCTTTTCTATGGACATGTAGAATGACTCAGTGAGGTAGGGACATTCGCTGGGAGGGTTTTCTTGACATTTAGTATTCTGGATTTAAGTCCATTGCTTGACATTGTGAGGACAGATTCCAAAACTAACTAGGCATATGCAAGGTTAATATTTTAAATATTTACATGAAATGGCTTGGTTAATGTTTGTATGTCCATCACTCGGGGCAACTTAATTTGAAAATAAATCCTCATCTAAGACAAGAATATTGATGTCAAGAACTCAACAGTGATTTGATTTGCTGTGCATATTCGCTATTGATACCTGATTGGCTGAATTCAAATTTTGTAGTATAATTTATCCATTTCTCCTCATTGGGATGAGAACCCGATGTTGGTGTGCAAATGTGTGTAAATAATTGTGGTTATTTTGGTGAAAAAGTAGGTTTAGTAGAGTTCAAAATAAATTAAATGAAGGCGGTACTAAGTTACAAACTAAGATAAACCAATCAATCAGGATTCCACAACATATTGCAAAATTATACATTAATATTAATAATAACATGCAATGTTAAAATAAATAATATAATATAATAATATAAATATGTAAAGGTGAGTAAAGAAAACCATGACCCATCACTTCCATCTATGGGAGAAAAGGCAGACACCTAAGAATGGCATCTGATTTGTCTTTTAAATATATATATACATATATATATATATATATAGAGAGAGAGAGAGAGAGAGAGAGAGAGAGAATATACTTACCCAAAATGAAGGACTCCCTGTTTAAAATGCTGCTCTTTTATGTATTTTATTTATATTAGATTTATTAGAGTTCTATTGCTTTTTTATACTATTGTAGAGACTATCCATTTACATCCATTTACATCCGTGGTGCAAAGGTTTTGTGGGGTGTGACATTCATCAAGTCAGCTCATATATAGTCAACTGTGACGTGGCCTTCAGGTATTGAATTTTTCTGACACACAAGGAAAGGACAAAGAAAAGCACAGGATGCAGTTAAAGTATGTTTGTTGGCTCAGTCCCACATCGAATCCTTTCTTTTGCTTTAAGGTGTGTTGTTGATGCATTCCACTCAGGTGCCCTAACCAGACTTATGACTGTTATCTAGTGTCATTGTTAAAGGAGATTCCACCAAAGGTAAAACAAGAGAAATGCAACAAAGTAAAATGGATCAGAAAATAATTGTCTAATATGATTCATAAATTGTATACATTATTTAAACAAAAGCACAACAAAAATAATTTAATGTTTAGATGGTAGACGATTATGGGGAACTGCTTCTGCATTCAGCTGCCATCCTCAATTACAGTGGAAAAACACATCACTTCCTGTGCGCTAGAGGATTTTTCCCAGACTGATGAAACAAAGATTTCTATGAAAATGTCACAGATTATCACTTCAAATTTCTTTTTAGTATATTTTATTTAAAATAAAATGCAGAATTGGATATGAAAAATAATTCAAGGGACAATGCTGCACCTGTAAATTTGTATCTAATGTGGATTTTTTCCCCTCCCTCATGTGAGCGTCATAACATCATAACGTTTTCAGACAGCAACATTCTTTCCATCAATGTGACCCACGTACAGGACACAAATTTAGCAGTGACCAAACCTGTTTTCAGATTCAGTTCATAGATAGTTTTTTTCTTTTTTTGGTGGGTAGGGGTTACTGCAGCTTATGTCCAAATACGTTTCATACCTGGTTTGTTTTTTCTTGCTTCAAGCACCAAGATACAGACAAGGAGAGATTTGCAACATTTAATTATTGTATATTGCAGCCTGGCCCATTCTACTGTGTCAGTGTTTTCCTAACCCTACAATAAAACAGCTAACATTAGTTACATACTGTTAATGCAAGTGTTTTATTCTGTGAGGGAAGTGATAACCAGTTGGTAGCAGCCTCAGAAATCCAATGCACACATGAGGAGTTCCTCCTTTGTTGTCACATGATGGGCTCTCCTTGAGACAGGGTTTTGAATCCCACTAAGGATATGCTGTCAGAAATTTTATAAAATAGTGCATGCTTTTCACACACATTAATATACCAATTAATTTGGAATGTCAAGTATTGTGCATAAGAGTTGCATCCTGTAAACACTAAATCCCATTCACACTACCTGGATAAGCTCATATCCCAATTATGGGAAACCAGATATGAAAGCTGTCTCTTCCATTTCTGCCAGGATAATATGATGTTGGTTGTTGTTTGTAGTCTTTGTAAAATCTCTAAACATTTTGTTTATTCACATAGCTATTTGTAATCAGGGTGTGAAGATATGTATAAACAGTTCACCCCAAATATGACCTTAACCAGAATACAAATGAATCTGGAATACTGTGTGCATGTAAAGACACTCATTGGGTTCAAATATTTGTTCCCTTAGTGTACCATAGAGCTAGCCTAGGGCTAGATGTCACTTGACGTCACAAGAACAACAACATGGATTTATTGTGGATTGAGATTGATAGGTCACATTTATTATAACCAATGGGTTTAATGGTGAATAAATCTAATCATGACAATATTATAGTAGAAGACAATTTTACATATTATCTTTACTAATATATAATAATCATTTATAATTTACTTTCTAGCCCATATTTAGCAGCATGGCATATATTCATAAGCCAGTGATAAGGTAGTAATGATCAGACCAAAAGATGTAACTACAACAATTAAGAAAACTATACATGTATCTTGTTGGGAGTAGAAACAGATGAGAATGAACTCATATAGGTCACTCCTTATATATTATGAAGAAGAACAAATATGATAGATTAGCCATTATCCATAAATAGGATTAGTATGACTATAAGTATGAGTAGTATGTTGCGCAATAACACAGGACATACCTCAGACATACACACACCTCTATTACCAGTAGTACTGTTGCGTAAATGAAGCGCGTCATGTGTGCCCACACAAACACACTAAAACAACATGCGTGCCATCACAAACACGTGGAAAGAAACTTTTTGGACGTCATTAATACTTTATGTACTTTTACATCCTTGAAATTCCATAGACTGTGACAGCTACCGCTTCGTTACAGTCTGCTGCACATAAACTATACTCAAGAACAAGCTAAGAATTAGCAGCAAACAGTGTTATGAAATGCTGGAACTGTGCTGAGAAGATTGTTATACTGTCCATCTGAGCTTGTGTACTGCTTGTTTTATTGGAAGGCAGCAGGATTGCAGAATTAACTCATTCATGACTCTTACTGCTGTGTTGCTGTTTGGAAACAGTGTGATTCCTGAGTCATAGCCACTCCCAGTGAACCATTCCTGCAGAGACACAAAAAAGTTAAAATCTGAAATTAAATCTTAACCAGAATCTGTTTATTGTGCTGGTAAGAAACGACTCTGGATATTTCATCCTGAAAGCATGGCCAACCTGTGAGCAAGACATATCAAGTGCAGACTCTGAGCATACATAGCTGGAACACGTACACTCACAAACACATATGACAAGATATATATACATACAACATACATTGGTTTTAAAAATCATTGATAATACCTCTATTGTGACGTTCTGTGGTTGTGGCTGTGGTGCTCTGCAGTGTTTGGAGTTAAATTCACCATATAGCTGCAGCTGCATATATGGCGTTCCTTCTGAAACTTGGGAGTCCTTGTTTTCCACATTGCTACTGTTGGATGTTTTGGTGAGATGAAAAGAAGATGAAAAGAGTTTGTTGCATTATTAAGGACCTTTGCAACTAAGGTTGTATCGTTGGCCGTGGAAACAGGAAATGCAGTACGAATCACGATTGGATAAGCAAAGAGAATGGGCCTAACGACAGCAATTTTGGTAGGTAGGTTTGAGAGCTGATGCATCAATGGAAAATGAGTATATAGGCTCCAAGGAACTTCTGTTTGTGGAAACATCTGGCTTCGCTGTCACAGGGCGGGGGTTTTAACCTGATGATTTGCTGGGTGGCAGGTGAAGTGGTTGGAGACACAAATTCAGGTGTAGTTAACAAACTGCCATCCACTCTTCTACGTGTGGGTTATAGATCCTATGAAAGAGGGGCAACAGTTGTAAATGTCCGAGTTACAGTCAGAGCGCCTACTATACCATACTTACTATATCCATCCATTGGTCCCGATGCTGAGGAAGTTGTCATGGAGATGAGACAATAGAAGTAGTCGGGGATGTCAGTTGATTGTGTAGTTTGTGATGGATAAACTAACTGACTGATGATGAGGATGATGTGGCATGTATGTTGTGTGTAATGGATGCAGTGGAATCAAATGAGTGGGTGGTTGTATTAGTTGGTAAACTGGTGGCAACAACTGAGGGGTGTTTAGTTTGTGTGTTTACTGGTACAGTCTTTGTACCTGAAACAATGACGCACTTAATGTGACAGGAGATGCTGATGAACTCTGTGGACGAATGTTGATCGCAACTGAGTTTAGGGATGTTGTTCCTGGTTGTCTGGTACTCTCTCTCTATCTGTGTTCAGGACTGGTGACGTAACAGATTTAGCTTGTATCGCTATTGTGGAGGGGTCTGCAGAGAGTGATGTTGTGATGGAAAACTTGCTGATGTTGTTTTGGTTTGTAGTGGTATTGCGTCAGTTTTGGAAGATACTAAAGTGTGTTGATATAGATTTTATAGTTTGTGTTGGTGTTGTAGTATAAAATTCTCTAGATATATTAGTTTGTGTCGGTGTTGTGGTTGGTTGTGTTGTTACGGCTGTAGTTTGTGTCGGTGTTGTGGTTGATTGTGTTGCTGCTGTAGCTGTATTTTGTGTTGGTCTTGTGGTAAATACTGCTGCCACGGATGGTGTAGTTTGTGTTGGTGTTAGGATACATAATGTTGCCATGGAACCAGTATTTTGTAATGGTTTTTGGTGGATTTTGTTGCTACAGATGTTGTTGTTGTATGTAGTTGTTGTGTGTTTTGAATGGATTTAAGATTTTGCAGCTGAGTGATATTAATTACACTAGTTCCATGTAGATGGATTTTGTATTATGTATTGTGGGGAAGATGTACTGTTAAGGAGGAGGAAGTAATATGTTGAAGGTAAGTTACTTGTTCCTTGTGGTTGCAGTTGATGAACTAGTTTTCATTTGTGCTGGTAACAGGCGTGTCTGCTAGTGAACAGCCTTTACCTATTGATGCATTCAAGTTCATAGAAAATGCAGGTGTTGAATTTGAATTTCACTGGTTGCCAGGGGAGCCAGAAATAGTTATTGTAGCAGATTAATTCATGAACTATTGGTTTTGAGTGTGGTAAAAATGGATGAATTTGAATTGATTGATTGATTGATGAATTTGAGTAATTGTTTGAACTAAGTTTCTTGATGAGTTGGTAAGGGGTAGATTTGGCTCCTCTGTGGCAGTGGCTGCTCCTGTGTCAATATATACATTTTCCATGGATAGGTTGATTTATGTGTTGTCTGGGAATGTGTCAAACAGTTCCAGACAAGCTTGTAATTGCACATGCAAAGTTTTTGTCTGTGATGTCTAAAACCTTGGGTGTGGCTGGTGCGGCAGTCATAAATATCTTTGTAGGTACATGACTGGTGTAAAGTTAATGTAAATGTAATGTAAAAGTTAAGTTAAAAGTAAAAGGTGTATTTGTGGGAGATTTATGCATCAATGCTGGAAGGGTGTCATGAGTTATTGTATTCACCACAGTTGAATTCAGTATAGGGGAGGCCAGCTCTAATGGCATCACAGCTTGGTTAGAATGAGTTCAGTGGAGGATGATACTGCTTGTGCATTTTCCCAGTATGAATCATAGTTAGTTCATTCCTGTTGTGGAAGAATTTGTCAAAGGCATTGTCAAAGAAGCGTTGTCAACGCTGACTTGGTATGTGTCAATGAGGAGGTGCCAGGTCCAACAAAACTGCCCACTAGTGTTTCTGATTGGCTTTCAGCTGTCAACGACAAATTCTAATCTTTCAACTGCAAAAGCTGAGCAATTCCTCTGAGGCTAATTTGGTCATGTCAGGTGAAAAACTTGTTTGGGAGGTTCATGGGAAGTCAGAGGGCCCAGTGGTAGTGGAAACAATACTTCTTTCATTGACTGTCTTGTGACTTTTTTTGTGGTTTTCTCTGTTGATGATGCATTTGTTTCCTGCATTGGGTCTAATGTGTGTCCCTTGAACTCTGGTGTATTTGTCAGGGCTGGAGCTCTTGTTGTATCTTCTTGTCTAATAGAATTAGATGTCGCATTAGTAGATGAGCATTAGTGGTAATCAACATTATGGCCAAGTTACATGACTATATATATTGGTTGCTGGTGACAACACTAAGTTGGAAAATTAAAGTTTCTTTTTGTCAGGTCCCTTTTTTTCTAGAATATTATCATTATTATTGTTATTGTAATAATAACAATAATAATAAGAATAAGAATAAGAATAAGAATAAGAATAGGAATACTAAGAATTGTAGCTTGATCCCTTTTAAACTTTAATCTGGCCTTTGGCACAGTCAAAAGAGTTTTGTCAGCCGATCTGAGACAACACTTTTCCGCGTATGGGGATAACAACTCAGAAATGTAAGCTGGAGCAGTCTGATAAGGTTTTCTGACGGCAGCTTGTGTGTTTCAGGTGCAGCTATTACATGTAGTCATGGAGTAGTCGATACCATGCAAGCTGACTCACCCACAAGGACGCTGATGACAATTCTGCAACCCATGGTGGCGATTCATACATGAGCAGTGGGGATATCTGATCACAAAGTGGATAAAGTTAGCAATGTGTTCAAGCAATCTGCCGTGTGTTATTTGTAGTCACACACCATACATACACGATGGTGTATCGTACATTACTTGCATACTTGGCCTTTATTTTATTATTTTTAGTGTCTGTGCCGCCCACTAAAACAGGTTTGGTCTGACAAAAAAAGATGAGATAATGTTACATTGACTCCGCATTCTTCTACCCAGACTGGCTCGACTGTATCACACATTTTTGTCATATGGAAACTAACCCCTAGCCAACACTTCATTTTACAGAGTTTGCATTAAGAGTTTCATGACTCAATAGCATGATACATTCACATAAACAACCAATATTTATAACAGCTTCAATATATATTTACGTCAAAACAACAATAGGCTATATATCACTGTCAAATATGTCTTAACTATTTAGCGTACTATCAATTAGCATTCTTTCATTTTGCTTTTCACAATACAGTGCCTCTGATGATGGATATGAAAGGGTTTGTATCCATTTGTTTGAAGTAACAGATGACAAATATAGCTCATAGCTGCAATGAGGAGGCCAGGAACAGCTTAGCCATTCAGCGACAAGGTGTTTAAATAATAAGATATGGTCTGATGGACGTGGTCTATGGTCTGAAATGTGAACGTCACAGGCTTGACAGGCTCTAAACTTAGTTGAAGCTTTAGGACAATGACAGCGCTATACATGGCTTCAAACGGTGTTTCTATTCGCAAAAACCAGATAAATGTATTAAAATAACTTTTAAACTCAGTGCTGTGTCATGATAATTGATGATATTGAATTTATCTTAAAACAAATATAGATTATGGACCTGCCATTGTTGCTTCTTGTGAAAGTGATATACAAATGAATTGATAACATTGTATCTCATCTTAAAAGGTTTTTAGACTTATGATGGATATTGTATATACATATTATTATTATTTACAAAATGATAAATGTATATCCTGTGTCATATTAGGTTTTCCTTTTATTTTCCTCGTATTTGTTGCAGTGCAAGGTAACTGTATGAATTACATCATAATATTAAATGAAAGTATGTTTAAAAGACATTGCCTTATATATTATCTGTAGCATAACTTGGCTGCAGTAATGTTTAAAAATGTTATAAACTAGGAAATATCTCCAACAGCAACAATATGATTTAGAAACTACCTGAATAGAGGTATAATTATTCAAAGTGTTTGGGAAAACTAAAGTTATTTCAAATGATTCTTTTAAAGAAATTATTGTTATTACTTTTGCATTAATTCATGTTGTTTCAATCAAGTAATAAGTTGCATCATTTCTAGGACTGGAAAGCTGGTTAGTAGTCTGGTCAGTAGCTGGTTATAGGACCATAAGCAGGCCATGACCTGAATAAGAAAACCATTTGAGAAGCACTTAACCCTTGAGGTTGTTCAGCATCATGAACAAGAGTTTGGAAACAAACTACCAGGGGCAGAACACAAGGACTTTCACAAACAGTATGTTTTTAATTAATTGTTTAAATCTTAAGATACATGATAAGATATCTGATAATTAATATTGTTGTTGATCTGGACACAATGTGAATGTTGTTAAAAAATCTTTTCACTGTTTGCTTCCACTATAGGAAGGATACTGATTGTTAAATATACACTATTCCCATTGGCTGCAATTGTTCAAAACACACATATCTTCTTAAACTGTCATTTTATTTTCATAAAGTTTAGACAGATCATACAGATCTTTTAAGCTATAGTAATTCTCAACAGTTTGGAGGAAGTGTGAGAGTCCCGCTCCACCCTGCCAGACAAACGTCTTATGTCTGAAAATGCCAAGTCATTAACAAAGCATCATGTGGTAGAGGTTGTCACATGTGCATGCCACGCTCAAAAAACGAAGAAGGAAGTTTCTCAGGGGTTTATACAAGGAAGAAAAATTATCTTATTTTATTTGATGCTGTCACCACTGCCAAAGATATCTGCACAGATACCTTGGTATGATTTGTGCAGTGAGTGTTTCTACACAAAAACTCAGCCAAACGGGCTGGGCATAATGTGCTCACAACGTTTGAATCAGGCCTGGGACCTTATGTCACATGCCACCCCCTCCCATCTTTCCTGTCTCTTTCTACTGTAGATTATCAAATAAAGCAAAAATTACAAAAATGAAACCTCAGCCAAACTGTCACTTATATAATGCATCTGAACGGTACTTTGAGTGGGCAGACGGAACAAGTGTAAAGAATGTTATGTTTGTAAGTCATTGCAAAAATCTAAACAATCTATCTAGCTTTCGACAACAATGAAGTAGCACTTTACAAATCAAATAAAATCAAATCACATTTATTTGTATAGCCCTTAATCACTGTTACAGTCTCAAAGGGCTTCACAGTGTCCAACGTGAGAAAACAATAAATGGTTAGTACATGACATCCCCCAGCCTTGGACCCTCAACAGAAGACAAGGAGAAACTCCCAAAAAAAAACTTTTAGGGAAACATTGGAAGAAACCTTGGGAGGGGCTACTCAGACAGGGATCCCCCTACCAGGACGGTTGGGCGTGCATTAGATGCCAAGTTTGGTACATGAAAGTGCATAAAAGTTTATTATGGTGGGACATCCAGATCTGATGTGGGGCATCACAGGAAATAGCAGCTCAGTCAGCGTCATTGTTTACACAGGCCTAGAATAACCAGCAAAAATCTTATCTTAAATCTTAACTTCTCATCATTCTGGTTTGACCTGCTATAATCACACCGCACAGTCACTCCGGCACATGTTCAGGAAGGATTGTGTACTATGTGTTCTTATTATTTCAAAGTTAGCTGATATCATGTTTGACTAGATTAAAATGTTTAATCAGTCGTGGAGATGCTTTGACTGTGAGGAAAATGGCCGGAAAGAGGTTCAGTCTGTAACAATTCATTCAGTGCCACATTAACAATGCCTTTGACGTTGCTATGAAAATAATATAAGTAAGTGGGAGACTTACTTTATGGACAGTTGGCTACCCAGGGTGAGTTTACACAATATTAATTGAGTTGTTAATAGGATAGGAATAACAAATATGATGATGATATATGAGAAGGTGATTGGCTGCAATTTCCTTGTATGTGACAACAAACTTTGTACGGTTTAGAGAATGAGGAAAAATATTTTTTGTGGTTATGTGTTCTAGGTGTACCTATGCTCCACCCTACCACCCTACCCAACCCTACCACATTCTTCTCATTCAATTAAAGATTTCTTTGCTATCATGTCATCTGTTTCATCTGTTTCCCAGCAGCCACACCTTGGATCAACTTTTCACTATTGTGTGTGTGGAAAATCTACCTTGTCATAACTGGATAATTTAATGAAAATGACATTGCAGAACCTCTTTATTTTTTTTATTTTTTTAAAAAGCAAAAAATATTTTTTTTTACTAGAATTTATGTGTGCCAATTAATACTAAAGGACACACAATGTATAACATGAAACTTCATAATGTGGCATTTAAGTATGAATGGGAACAAAATACCTCGAAGATATAAAATATTTTGACAGGATTAGTGCCATTGTACGACGGCATATTTATTATGGATTTATACTCTTACGTTTTTTTTTTACAATTGCTAACAAGCGTTTACCTATACTTAAGATACCTTTTCTAAACTCTTAACACAGCAACACACCTACATCACACAATTAGCCAAATAGTTAATTTTCTGCTCAAAAACATTTTTTTCAATAAATACCAACTCTACATTTCAAACACAAACAACTTTCTCTACATACACTAACTCTATCAAAACACGGCAAACCCGGCTCAATATCAAATCATTCTTTCAAAACACTAGCACGTTTTCTATCCAAGAGGAACATTTAGTCAATCATAGCACAACGACTTTCAAAATACTAACAGTTGATGGCATTAACAAAAACTGCATTACTTTTCATGTTTCAGTTCTACCTGCATACAATAGACAATATGAAATCCATTGTTTTTTATAATTCAGTTTCCTTTTACTATAAACCACTCTACATTTTTGGTTGTGTGCATTTTTGGCAACATGCTATCTAAAAGTGACTGAGTCATCTTTACCTTATAGAATGTACAGTAGAAAAAATTGTAAGTGACAGAATTGTTGCAGTAAAAGCTTTATTAGCAACATAAAGTTGCTGCCAGTGATCAACAAAAAATCCAACATACATGGCCTTTGGTTCCAAATGTGTAAAAATAAAATACACAAATACAGTAAAAAAAAATAAAGGGAAAAAACACAAAAATGCACAGTCCTGTTCTAATCTCCGAATGAGATTGGAATCAGCTGTGGTTGGTCTATTTTACACAATTTACACAACTTATTTTTCAATGTTTCAATGATCTGTTCATTCAAAAATGCTTATCAGCTGTTTCAATATAGCTTTTGAGCTGCTGTTGTTGCAGAAGTAGAGGCTTTATGCTATATTTAAGGTTTTGAACATTAGGTTTTAATTTCTTACATGCTGTGTTTGTAAATAAGACAAGAAAGATCCATATCTTTTTGGTATTGGGTAAGCTTGTATGTAAAGAAAATTTAAGCATTTATAAACGAAAGAAAGAATTTTGAAAATGTGACTACAGATTGTAAAAAAGGATGTTAGCGATTGTAAAAAAAACTGTAAATTAGAATCTTTCAGTATTAACTACATTTCCCATGACCCCGATCGTGATTAGTACGGGAGCCTGTGTGGCCAAAACGTGAGTGATCTGTTTACAGTTTGCGCTAATTGGTCTTAAAGGAGACGCAACTTATACCGGCCTTGTCTTGGCCAAAGGAATTTAAGGTTTGCTATAGCTTTAAGAAAGACAGTAAATATTGCTGAAATATTATAACAAACATCACTTCTAACACTTAACTTTTTATTAATATGGTGGTAAATGTGAGGCTTGCGCGGAGATGGACAGGTAACTATTGGCCTAGCTGGTCCACAAGGGCCTTCTCCGTTGCTCATAATTTCTTATTTTGTCTTAGGTGTATTAACTATTATATTGTTAACTAATTACCAAAGTCAGTCAAAGGCATAGCTAAGAAGGGTATGGACTCGGGGGTAGACGGGTTTACAGGCTCCGGTCCTGGGACAGGGACTACCAGAGAAACGGTGGTTTGTCCAGAAGAGGCCGCAAAACCATCCCCGAACTCGGGTGAACTATCCGCCGCGAGAAGAGGGCCTAAGAGACGAGTGAAAGCCGGAGCAAACTCCCTGGGCTCCAACGATTCTCGGTCTGGTACCGGGGGTCCCGGACGTGTTTTGCGAGACCGAACCTCCCGGGGAGCTGTGGCCCACAAAACTAGTCAGTCCAAGAATGACATTGGCCAGAAGAAACCTGAAAATCTCCGCCGGCGCCGTGGGAGACCTACCGGACTCCTCTCCAAACCCACAGATGCCATGGAGTAAGTGCATGCACAAGCGCGTTACTGTATTGCTCTTCACTTTTGATAGTTAACACAATCAGATGCAGCATTTACTACAGGCTGGTTAGAGGCACTCATCATCCCTGGGTGTCAGTGCGATTACACTAGCAGGCTTGGAGTTGTATTTGTCGGAAGTGTCTTGTATCACTGAGGGTTCTTAAAGCTATAGTTAAACCTGATACTCAAACCAAACAAATGAGTTGAATACATGCGTTTCTTGTTGCCATGTTCTTTCACATAGTCACATGCTACTATAGATTTATTTTGGTTTGCACCTGGCTATCACTGACCTTTTTTTTTTTTTTTTTTTTTTTTAACATACAGTACCACGAAAAAGAAACCCACAGCCAAAAAAGGTAAAAACACACCCATGCTATACCCAGTGTCATTGTGAGTCTGTCTCAACTATGGTGAGGAGTCCTCTGTTGGTTAACAATTAACACTTGTAATTAATACATGGCCATGCTGTCTACCTCAGCAACCCTGCTGTCCAAGTCTAGTAAGGCCATTCAGGGACCCACAACCCGAGCCCCCCGCTCCACACCAGTACCAGTATGCAAGACTGAACCAGACACGGAGGCTACATCATGTGGTAGGAGAAAGACCACTTGCTTTCTTTTTAAGTGCATATGTTCATCATCTTAATATGCAACCTGTGCCCTGTGTAGACTGCAAGTGCCCTGAAATAACTGCAACATGTTTAATAAAAGCAATCATCTCAAACTGAGATGACAAAATCAGTACCTCTGTTTTTCAGGAGTAGAAAGGGGTGCTTTGAAAGGAAACAATAAGAAGTGAGTGATATTCAACCTATCAAATGATCAGCAGAGTAAATTTGGGATTTTTGTTTCATTTGCTAGTGTAAATTTCCTTGTGGCCAGTATGTTGTTGTTGATGTCCATATTAGAATTGCAGAGGAAGACGTGCCTCTTGACGAGGACCCTCCATTTAAAGACAACCCAAATGACCTCATCTATAAACCTGGGGCAAAGAAGTACGCTGAGCTGACTGCCTTTCCTTAATGAGTATTACTATATCATTATGTGAAGATTGGGGCTGGGTATCGTTAGGATTTTACAATTCCAGTGCCATTTTCAATTCTCTTTATTGATTAGATTCTTCATCGATTCCTATTGGATAAATTGTTAGGGGGGAAAGACTACATACAACTTTGTTTGCAATCAATGGCACACCGAAAGGCCCAAAAGTCTGTTGTGCAGCTGTTGGAACGAACAGCATCCAGCTGAGCAACAGACTCTGCACTATTAAGAGAAATAAATAGTACAGGAGCTTATCGATTCTGAGGAATTGGTCCCGATACTCAGCCCTAATGAAAATACTTGTTGATAACGAGAAAACCAATATGATGAAAGTGATAAAATATTAGTTTCAAAAGTTAATGATGCTTTATCTCTCTTTCAACTCTTCAGGGAGAAATCAAGGCAGCGTCCAACATTAAAGCAGAAGGAAGAGAAGAGAGAGATGGGGTCAGAAAAGGAGGATGAAGAAAATGAGATTAAAAAAGAGGAATCGCCAACGATGGCTGTGAAGACAGAAGATGAAATGGGGGACGATATAGAGCCGCCTAGGAAGTAAGTGGAAGATGGACTGAAGGCTGAATCCACCGATAAGTGGTAGTTTGAGTGTATGAACTGATAAACAACACTAAGTCTATATTAAGCTGTTGAACTTGTTTTCATCTTAGAAGAGGTAGACGGCGGAAAGATGACAAAACCCCTCGGCTGCCAAAACGAAGGTAAGGTCTTCTTTGGTCTTAGTATGAGAAGGCTACACCGTTAGCCTTAGTACTTGATTACAGCATGTTTATTACATGGATTTCCTCTTTTCTGTGCTCATAGGAAGAAGCCTCCAGTGCAGTACGTACGCTGTGAGATGGAGGGCTGTGGTACTATCTTAGCCCACCCACGCTACCTGCAGGTCTGCCATCCTATCAGCTGTAACCATGACAACACCAACTCTCCTTTAAAGAGTTTTAATGCCACTGCTTGGAATTTGACACTGTACGAAGGCTACAATATTAACCTACCTTGCGGTGGAAAAAATCAGCTTGGTGTGTTGACTGTAAAAGGTGGAAGGAAAGCCAGTGTTAACAACAGTTTCCTCATTGCAGGATTGTGACTTTCACTGTACCTTTAACCAATCAGGCCCTTCTTTCTCTCCCATCTCTTTATTTCAGCACCATATAAAATACCAGCACTTGCTGAAAAAGAAGTATGTGTGCAATCACCCCTCGTGTGGTCGCCTGTTTCGCCTGCAGAAACAGCTGTTGCGCCATGCCAAGCACCATACAGGTGATGCCGTGGCACACACGTCTGTTTACATGGTTTTTGCTTTGACACCATACGAGCAATAAAAAAACCAAACATTTTTCAAACATGTTTTTGCCAGTTCAGTACCATCTATGTGTCCCTTTCTGTATTGTCATCTAATTCTTGTCCATTTCTGTTTGTCATCTGTCTTTCAGATCAGCGGGACTATATCTGTGAGTTTTGCGCCCGCGCCTTCAAGAGTGCTCATAACCTGGCTGTGCACAGGATGATCCACACAGGAGAGAAGCCGATTCAGTGAGTAGGCATAATATTCTTCAATACAAAAAAACAGTGGACTGAAAGCAAACTAATTCCAGTCAGTGCGCCAGTGTTTATTGAGACAGCATCCATTTAAAATAACCATGCGTAACCAAATAACCTAGCGTAACTTCTAGTTCAGCTTACATGAAAGAATTTCTTTTTTATGTTTTGTTATGTTTTGTTTTGTTAACAGGTTACTTGTTGTTACTTGTTGTTCTGGCAGAACAACAAGTTCCACCAGATTTTAATGGAGATGCTAAGGAGAAAAAAGGAGTGTTGGAGATTTCTAGCCAGTGTTGACTATAACCTGTTCTCTGTCTCCCCCCTGTGGCAGATGTGAGATCTGCGGCTTCACTTGCCGTCAGAAGGCCTCCCTGAACTGGCACATGAAGAAGCACGACGCTGACACCTTCTACCAGTTCTCTTGCTCCATCTGTGGTAAAAAGTTTGAGAAAAAGGACTGCGTTGTTGCCCACAAGGCCAAGAGCCACCCTGAGGTCCTCATAGCCGAAGCCCTAGCTGCCAATGCCGGCACCCTCATAACCACGCCCGCCCCGGTACTAGAGGCCGTCCCTGGGGTCATGTCACCCACCCAACCCTCTGCCAGTCAGGAGAACCAGGAAGCCCTTGGTGGAACACTCACCTCCCTCCAGCAGGTGGTGCTCCCCCTTGTCCCACAGACTCAGATAGATTTGTCTCAGGGCCAGCTCCTCCAGCTGGCCCCGCATCACATGGTGCAGTTGAGGCAGGAGCAGGAGACCTCCACCTTGCTGCACCTCACCACCGCCACCACTTCTGCTGCTGGCCACCTGTCCAACACCAGCCACCCCCAACTCATCCAGCTGACCACCCTGCCAACCACCACCACCGCATCCATGGCTGCTGCTGACTCCCAGAGCACTCTCCTGACCCTGAGCTCTGTCACCACCCTGTCTCCCGCAGCCACTCTGGCT
>CABFOQ010044430.1:12123-53987 GCA_900660455.1 Gephyroberyx darwinii | reverse complement strand
TCAGGTCTCAAATAGTGGCTGTGGTGTGTGACTGTGTAAATAAAGGCCGGTCCCAGTAAAAGACATGGAGGATGTATGGATGTATGAAACGATCACAGGAGCTAATCGATTCTGAGGAATTGTTCATTTATATGTGTAAACCTTCAATTTAGTTTATTTTATTGTTTTGGATTACGAGGTCTTCTGTAGGTTGAGAAGATTAGATTAGATTAGATTCAACTTTATTGTCATTGCACACAGTACAATACTGAGACAACCAAATGCAGTTTGGCATCTAATCAGAAGTGCAAATAGCAGTAAAGAGTATGTACATATGTACAGTGGTAATATAAATATTAGATGAACAGTAAGGGATAGATATGACTATGCTAAGATATATACAGTATGGACAATACTGACAGTATGAAGTGAAATGAATACACTAGACATGTACAGTATCAACGATAATGGCAGAATTAACAGAATGAACAGGGAAATGAATCTGCTAAATATGTACAGTATACATGATAATGATAATAAAAACAGGGTACAAAGTATATGGTGCAAGGTCTGCATAGTGCAAACATATAGATAAATAGCATATAGGTCAGATGTAGGGAGACTGGGAGGTGTCTGACATCTTGGGCTGATCCCTTTGGATGATGTCATGCTTTAAAACAAGACTGAGGCTCTCATACGACGATATTCAACGATATGGAGCCCAAAGAGAGTTGGCAGCTTGTTATTAGATTCGTTCGATTCATTGTTTGTTTGTTTTTTCAATCCTCATCCAGGACAAAGTCGGTCTCCTCGCCGGGATGTTCCGGAAAACACCCAAAGAGAAAGTACCTTCTCCTGCCCTGACGGTAACTACCCCTCGGTACCTCCTGTCCTCTCAGTGCCGATCTGCTGCTGACAGACTATTCCTGACTGCTGTCATTGTTTTGGTGTTTGCCAGGTCAGCGCAGCGGACAGTGATCCTGATGACGCAGAGGAGAAAACATCTGAACACTCCCGTGTAGGTCAAGTGTCAAATAATCATCTACATTGCCAAAAATGTGACCTATTACCGTCAGTGCACCAGCTGGTGTAATGACATGAGCTCTCATTGACATCTGCAGAGATCCAAGTCCTCGCGTAGGTGGGCTTGTGAATGTCAGTGTGTAGAGCATGGCACGGCCAGGTTTAGGGGTTGGTTTCTGCCCATGTTGTGCCTTTTACACATCTAAAAAACGTGTATTGCGTGTTGTTTTCTTCTTCTGCAGGAGAAAGGAGGCTTCTTCTCCGGCATCCTTAAAAAATCCCCCAAACCGTCAGATGAAACACCTGCACAGGTGAGTGGCTTGACTGAACGGAGGTCTGTGCTCACATAGTAACATAAGGCACTTTGAAGCCAAAATTGTGTCTGCTAATAAAGACTCTCCTTCATCCATGTTGTTTTTTTTCCATTTTACTGATGTACCATTTACTGTTTCAGGAGAGTCTGGCTACTCGTAGTGAGCTGTCAGCCAGCAACGACAGTCTGTCTGAAAGCAACAACAACAAGGTGAGCAGCTTTGTGGCAGGATACTGACACGACGGCACAGATGATGTAACCTGACCTGGACCGAAAACACCTACACCGTAACTTCCCGTTGACGTTCTGAGCGTGTGCAAACTCTCCTTGTGTCTGTTTCAGGATAAAGGAGGAATATTCAGCGGGATGTTCAGGAAGTCTCCCAAGACGTCAGAAGCTGCTCCGACTGAAGAGGTCTTAACACCCACAGTTCACTTGATAGAGACACAGTGATGTTTTCTTCACAGCAGTGTCCATACATAAGAGTAAAAAATAATAAAGATCGCAGACTAGCTCCCTGGTTACCACTGGAGTTGGCATAGCAACCAATAACGCATAGTTACCTGTGATTAGCAAGGTGGGATTATCTTTGACCAATCAGATTGCTCACCTGAAACTACCCGCTGTATAAACTGAACTTACTTATGAGCAGCATGTTAAAGGAGAAAATGATGGTTCCATAAATACCAAGTTGTATAATTTTGCCTCTCAAAATAGCCAAAATATTGACTTGATCATGAATGGGAAGGTATTGACTTCCTGCTTATGAAAAGTCCTCCACTTGATCTAAACGAGGCTCTGGTAGATCACCTTGACCCAGTCAGGGGAAAAACAAGGTCTCGTGATAAAACAGGTTACCTACTTCTGTCCCCTGACATCAGCTGAGTGATTTATTACGTAACTATTCAAACGGAGGCAAAACGTTGAAATCATCGGTGTCATCCTGTCGCCTGAGATTGAACCAGTCGATCTTGTCTTTCAGGAGCAGCAGCCGCCGCCGCACAGCGAGCCGGCCGCCACCAATGACAATCCGTCTGAGAACCAGAAGGTGAGCTGGGAAGTATTCATCCGTGGAGGGACAGGAATATGACTGCATTCAACAGCTGCTGACAGTATATATATATATATATTTATGTGTGTCACCAGGAGAAGGGGGGACTTTTCAGCGGGATCCTCCGCAAGTCACCCAAGCCCGGAGAGAGGATACCTGGCCAGGTAATGTGCATGCAACAGGACTCCATGCCACGTCACCCGCACCTTTCTAAACACAATTGAGAGCGGGGGTGTGAAACCGTGCGCCATGCAGGGCCGAGAGTCTGCAGGTTTTCACTCCAACCGAACACTACACCGGGTGATCTCTCTGATTGGTTCCTCGTCTCCGGTTGGAGGTGTGATAACCAGAGAGATCACCAGACTCTCAGCCCTGCATGGCACACGGCTTTGACACCCCTGCTTTAGAGGCTCTAGTAATCACTGGAGAGGTGTGCTAATCCCAAAAAGGTAAAAGGGGGAAACGTATCTCGTGTGACTGTATTGGACAGCAAACAAGTGAATTGGACCGTAATCAAACTCAGGCTTCAGGTTTCAGGGTTCAGGTTTCAGGGCGGACTAGTGGTTAGAGAGGCCAGCCGTGTATCCTGGCTGTAATTTATAGGAATGATGCATTGACAGTTTTGTATTCTGGCTTTTACAAAAAGTACCCAAATTGGCCTCATGGGGGCGCTGTAATTAAAGGTCAAAATTTCAAACTTTGAAAGGCCAGAACTGCTACACCATCGGTGCAATTCTGATGAAACTCGGCGTCTTGTTACTGCCTGCATCATTCATTGGGGGGGCGACGTGTTTACTCACTGGGTTTCTGTTGATTCACCACATCACAAGCCACTGGGATCCTGAACACACCGTCTGCTACAGTTGTCCCATTTGTCTTTACTGTTAGTCTAATGTGTTTCAGGACAAGACGTCGCTGCAGAGTGAGCTGTCAGCCAGCAGCGACAGTCTGTCTGAGAACAACAACACCAAGGTAAAGATGTTTTCCACCCAAAGTAGACCACACTTTTACAGAGCTTCATTGGCTCCAATAGCTCCAATAGCAAACGGCAAAATTATATCGGCAGTGGACGACATAACCGGTCAATATCCGATATTTGATAAAAGGACAATATCTGCAAACGCTCTAACTCTACTTACTTCCTCTCTACCCAAGACAAATTTCCCATAAAGCAATTTCAGCCAAAGCATCCTCTGCTCAGTGTAACCTATGAAAATGTACGTGTTTATATGAATGAAAGTTGATGACACTGAATTAAGTTTTGCGTGTCAGGAGAAAGGAGGCGTGTTCAGTGGCATGTTCAAGAAATCTCCCAAACCCTCGGAGGGCCTCCAACCTGACGAGGTAATGCATTTAGAGACACAAAGACTTCTCGGTCCTTGTATTTGTCCTACGTTTTCGTCACGTAGTTCAAGAAAAAGACCACACTCGCTTCATTCAGCTACATTCATTTCATCAAGGTATGTGACTCTGAAGTGGGAAGCCTGTTAATGGATGCATTTCTATCTATTATCCATTTCTATCCATTTAATACGTCTGAGTGTTGGAATTGGCAGTTGAGTATGTTCATATAAGATATATTAGGGCAATATTTTGTGCCGATATTCAATTTCTTGAAATTTGATTATGATTTTCATGTCAAAAGTATGCCAGAATTGTATTTTTGTCAGGGTAGAAAAAGCCTCTGAAACAGCATTTAGTCCATCATGGGACACTTAAAACTCTCCATTAAAAACCACCAGACTAATAATTCTGTAATATTACCCAGAATTCTTCACTTCATCACTTCCCAGTCACATTCCCATTGTTAGAGGTATCATGTGTCTCAGTGTTTGCTGTGTTTCCGCTGGGTCGGTGACATGTCTGATTGTGTTTCAGGATAAGCGGTCGCTACACGGCGAGCTCTCCGCCAGCAACGACAGCCTATCAGACAACAAGGCAAGTCTAAATCACAGACTTGGGTTTAGACCGAGAGTCAATCACAGAAACTAGATGAGTCATGATGACGAAACGACAGGGGGTGGATTGTTTTGTTGTATAACACAAAGTCTTTCAAGATGAGGTTCCTGAGAATTTCAAAATTCAAGGAAATGTCAGTTTGATTTAAAACCGCTTTACTCTGTTTGTAGGAGAAAGGGGGTTTGTTTAGCGGACTCCTCAGGAAGACTCCCAAAGCACATGGAGAGGTACAGGTGAGTCAGTAGATGGTCTCAACTGACCATGTCAATTATCAAGACGATATGGTGCATCAGAGAGGAATCACCACATTAAGAAAAGGGGCTTCACAGGCGCCACGATGTGTTCAAATGCTTTAATCTGTGAGGAGCAGAAATTGCAACACCGCAGCCGCTGACATGTTTGAACGTGGTTGCATTTCCCTTACATGCGATAACCCTTTGACCCGTTCACCGGGGAGCGATCAGCTCTGACCGTTTCTAATTCTGCTGTTGTCTTGGTTCAGGAGGATCTGTCAGCCAGCAATGACAGTCTGTCTGAGAACACCAACACTAAGGTGAGCTGTAATCACACTCACTGTCACCGTCTATCTGTCTCTAGCATGCATCTTATTTGAAACACTTTACAATTAAAGGTGCTGTGTGGAGTATTTTTAACATCAATATATCATTGTCAAATTAATCGTGATACCTTGGTATAATTACTGAAAACAAATAGATCCAAGGATGAGACAATTGATGGCCTCTATCTCACACCAGTGGTATTGTTAGTGCTGGTGTTTCACAAAACTAAGACCACATTAAACCCCGTAACCCCGTTGCTTCCTGTCACAAAGAGGTCAATGTTTTTTTTTCTTTTGCTTTACTGAACAGGTAAAGCAATCGAGCAAATTTTCCGCCAAATCCGCCCCGGTGGCACACAACGTAAAATGCAGTGTAGAAGCCGGTAGAAGCTGCCAGTCGTCTCATTAGTTGACAGTAATTAATAAAATCAAAATGATCAAAACTACTAGTATCAAAATGTGTTAATGATTTATTGATGTTAAAATGCTACTTGTAACACCTTTTTAAAGCAAATCTCAAAGTGCTAAAAGTGGTGAAAAAAATGGTGTCAAAATAGCCCATAGTCATTTTAAAAAGAGAAAGTTTAGGAATTTGAATGATCATCTTGGACTTCCTGAAACTAACCAGCTCCTTTTGTGCTTCAGGAAAAAGGAGGTGCTTTCAGTGGAATGTTTAAGAAGGCGTCCAGACAAGCAGAAGTCTCTCACACACAGGAAGTAAACACCTCTGCTTTCTGATCCCGTACAATCATCCCATTGTTCATATTATTTTCAGTAAGTCACATGTTTGGGAGTCGGCGGTTGCTCAAAGGTCAGGGAAGTGGTGAGCAGTAGGAATCCCTGGACCGTGAAAAAGTAACTTAGTAGCTACCACTGAGATGCCCTTGAGCAAGGCACTAGCTGCTCTGGGGCAGTTGGTCAGTAGCCAGCAGTAGAAGACTAGTAGCTGTGCTTAGTCATATGTTTTGTCTCCTCAGGACAAGCAGCCACTAGACGACGAGCTCTCAGTCATCAGTGACAGTCTGTCTGAGAACAGTAGCAAGGTAAGTTGTTCATAAACAACATTTCTGGATACTCTTTCTAAATAAAAACTTTCCTGGTTAACGCTCTCAATGTGTGTTTCAGGAGAAAGGAGGGATATTCAGTGGGATGTTCAGGAGGTCGCCCAAACCTGCAGAGGCTTCTCAATCCGAAGAGGTAAAAGTGTCAGTCATTTTCTTCATCCTCAGTATTGATTGAAATTCAACCGTTCACTTGTCACCGTGTCACCACTAGATCAGCTCTGATCTTTGTTAACATTTCATGCACGCTACATAACGTTTACCACCACTAACAGTATTAAACCCACTCATTCTGTTGTGTACAGGACAAGGAGTCTCTGCACAGCGAGCTCTCAGCTAGCAGTGAGAGTTTATCTGAAAACAACAAGGTCAGTCGGAGGTTAAATCCAAATTGTCTTTTTGACCAATCATCAACGTTTCAAAGGCTGATCATAACCTTCCTGTCTGTGTCCATCAGGAGAAAGGGGGGTTGTTCAGCGGGCTCCTCAAAAAGACTCCCAAGGCGTCTGGAGAAAAGGCTGATTCACAGGCGAGTGGCTTTCCGGTTACTTGTTTCCAAGCCTCGATACACTTTTTCATCCACAACTTGATCCAGTTCGTCAATTTCTCTATTTCAGGACAAAGACGGCCAGAAAGAGCTGTCAGCCAGCAATGATAGTCTGTCTGAGAATAACACGAGCAAGGTGAGCAGTGTAGTTTGAGTCCTTGTGGATAGAATTGACTAACAGGCAGTTACTGATACCGGTTGTTTATTTTTTTTTAGGAGAAAAGTATTTTCACAAACATGTTTAAGAAGCCTCAGAAACCAGCAGAAGGCGCTACAGCGGATGAGGTACTTTGATTGAACTTATTGATTGAGTCCCTCCATTATCTACACCCGACCTGATGTTGGTATTCCCTGGTTTCTGGTCTGAATTCAGGACTTGGATGTGAAGAGTGAAAAGGAATTATCTGATAGCTGTGAGAATCTCTTAGACACCACCGTCCCCAAGGTACTTCAGTCTAAAAAAAGCATTTTTCCCTTTTCGCTGTGGTTGCCTTTGTCATTTCAATGGGGACTTTTGAAACCTGATCATAGCGGTGCCATCTCATAAAATGTCGTCTCTCTGTTGGCCTGTAAATTCCTGTCATGCATTTCTGATCATAATGCAAACCTGACAACCTCCATATCTAGTCTTGAAGATCCAACAGCAATGTGAGCAAAATCTGACTTCCAGACCAGTCACCAACATGATCAGACGATAAAAATCACCGAGAAATGACGTCTAGCTCAACTCACTCGCCGTCTCCGGTCCTCCTCCATTCTCACTTATACATTCTGTTTTTGAGGGTGTTAATTTGAGTGAAATTTTCTGTTTTAGGAGAAAAAAGGAGGCCTAGCTGGCATATTCAAAAGGTCAGCCAGCACCGACAACCTGTCTGAAAATGAGGTCAGTGTCCGTCCGGTGTACACGGCTTCACATGCACATCTTCTGCCGTAGCCTGAAGACTCATCTCTCCAAGAAATACTTCTCATTGCCTTCTGCCCTACCTTCCTCTAAGCCCTAAATCACATCAACCTCTTCGCTATATTCCTCCTCTACTCACACATGATCATGCTTCCACCTTGTTAAAAAACAATAACCTTTTCTCCCTGGCTCTTATTTCTTGATCTAGCGCTTCTCTAACAAACACGATCGTCCTAAAGACACTGGATTATTTGTTACTCTTTATAATCTGGGTGCTGTTGCTTTGACACTTTCACTTCTTACTATGGGTTCCTTGTAATTTCAGCAAGGAATTAAAGAGAAAATCCACTCTAAAACACTAACACTGTTAAAAAGGCAGATTGGCGGTGTACCTTTAATTTCTGAGCCCATTTTGTTATTTGGTGTTGTATTTTTCTTATTCGTGTGGATACCTGGCCAAACGTTGAATGTTCTTGTCTATTTTCTGGAGGTTGACAAAAGGCATTCTGGGAAACGTAGGAAATAATTGTCACACTTATCATCACAACTCTCATCTGGCCACTTCTTTGCTCATCAGGAGAAAGGCGGGCTGTTCAGTGGACTTCTCAAGAAGACACCTAAAGCGTCTGGAGATGAGGCGGCTGCACAGGTGAGTCTAGTTTTATTACGCTGTTAGCATCGCTGTCTGTGGTGATTTTGTTGTATTTTACTTCATCCATTTTCTCTGTTTCAGAACAAAGACAACCAGAAAGAGCTCTCAGCAAGCAATGACAGCCTGTCTGAGACCAGCACCACTAAGGTGTGTTGAGGAACGATTTTGGTTTTGAATGTCCATGCTGGAAAATACCCTCAAATGCACCAGGCCATGTTTCAGCTCTTGGCTTTCATTAGCTTTTCATTGATTGCTGCTCTGTGCTGCTTTCAAGTAACCTGATATAACCTGATATCACTATCATCAACTGGGTTTTGGTGCATGTCTATGTTTTGTGTTTTGTTCTTCAGGAGAAAAGTATTTTCAGTGGCATGTTTAAGAAGGCTCCCAAACCAGCGGAGGCGACAGATGAGGTAGAGGAATGACTTTATTCAGTCTTCATAGCTATTGACAGGATCATTTGACTGCATAGAGTGGTGCAGGGATGACCTATTTTTGTCGGCCAACCCGGAAGTTAGCATCGCCCTGGTTCCCCCGACAAAAAGCCAATGGGATTTTTGCATTGGATTTTGGATTATTGCAGAAAATAAGATCTGTGGTACACAAAAGTTCATGATACTTACACGTTTTGTTCAGCAAAATAATCTTCACAGATTAACACCACTTTTATGATTTTTGAAGCTTAAATGCAATCGCCAGGCTATAAACGTTAAGCTATAAACGAACTACACCACGGTCACATGACTTCATCGTCACCACCACTAAAAATACTATAAATTGATAAATCTACAATTTGGAAAGTTTGAGTTAGAATAGTTTGAAGAGCGCGAGTATAAACACAAGTTGAATCTGCCCGACAACCTCTGTAGCCTCGTTTAGCCACTTGTTAGCAACCGCCTTTTTTAAGACACAAAATTCACGAGTGGGGTATTAACTGACGTATTTTATCTTGTAGAACAAAACGTCAAAACATCTTAAGCTTGTGTTAACCACAAACCTCATTTTCTGCAATAATCCAAAATCCAATGCAAAAATCCCATAGGCTTTTTGTCGAGGGAACCCGTAGTGAAAAAATGCTAACTCTCTTCCGGGTTTTAGGACTCATTCCTGCACCACTCTTGGCGTTTTTGTAGGGCTAGTATACTTTATAGCCATCTAATTTATTTCCCATTCAATGAGATTTACACCATTTTGTCAGTGCTGACGATGATCGCAGTTTAAGCCAACTTTTGGCTGGCTGGTTGAAAAAAAGTTCCCTTATCGTGAGGGCTCAGCTAGCTACTTCACTGAATGAATTATGCTAGCTAGCTAGCTCGATGGCTAACAGCCACAATCTTTAAAATGATAAATATGCCCTTTGTTTTCTTAGCTGGTGAACAATATAGCCTGCCCCATGTTTATCAACCATTGGCTGGGAAAGGTGGGAGAGAAGCTAGAAGAAGTGAACCCTCTTTGAAGGAATCCTAACACCCCTTGCAATAGGCGCTAGGAACCCCCAAATGGAATGTAAAAGGTTTTGTTTTCCCGCCACACTATTTACCTTCAACAGAACTAGAACTCCCAGCATTGTCGCGTTTTTCAACAGTGCGTCCTGCGATGCAGCCTACAGGCAGGCGGTTATATTGTAGTGTTTTTTTAACAGTGCTGCAGTGTGCAGACAGGGCGCTAACATAGTATCGCTCAGTTACAACAGCATTTTTTTCATCTCTTCCTCCCTCCCTTCCAATGTTCTCCACATTGATTTTACATTCATTCAGCTTAGGCGGTGCGCAAAAATGTTTAGACGCTGCACCTAAGCCTTATAATGGTAGGGAAAACCCTGTCATTAGGGTTCAAACCCCGAAGGGGTAGAACCCTATTGAGTTTGCTGATTTATTGATTATTTCTTGTCTTATGCCCAAGTCCAGCTCAATAGAGTGGTGCAGGGATGACGTATTTTTGTAGGCCAGGCCAGCCCAGAAGTTAGCACCGCCCTGGTTCCCTTAACCAAAAACCAATGGGATTTTTCCATTGGATTTTGGATTATTGCAGAAAATAAACTCTGTGGCAAACAAAAGTTTATGATACTTACTCGTTTTGCTCAGCAAGATAATCTTCACAAATGAACACCACTTTTATGATTTCTGAAGCGTAAATGCAATTGCCAGAAGTAAAAGCTAACGTTAGGCTATAAATGAACTACACCAGTCGCATGACTTAAACGTGGAAAGTTTTAGTTAGAAGAGTTTGGAAGAGCGCGAGTATAAACACAACTAGAGGCTGTAAAGGCAGACTAGTGAGTAGATGAGTTATCGTGTTCGCCGTGATGATGTTTAATGTTCATGACAACCTCTGTAGTCTCATTTAGCCACTTGTTAGCAACTGCCTTTTTTAAGACATGTTAAAACTTCAAAATCCACGAGTGGGGTATTTACTGATGTATTTTATGTTGTAGAACAAATTGTGAAAACCTCTTAAGCTTGTGTTAACCACAGACTTTTCAGGCATTCAAAAAACCCATAGACTTCGAGACGAGGGAACCGTTAGTGCAAAAATGCTGACTCATTTCCTGGTTTTAGGACTCATTCCTGCACCACTCCATGTGCTCAAGAACCACCAATGTCCGCCTGACTAGATTTTCCACCATTTTGAATTTTTAGAAAAACACATTTTTGACATCTCCTCCTAAACTGTAGGTCCGATTGCTACCAAATTT
This sequence comes from Gephyroberyx darwinii, assembly GCA_900660455.1. Classification (NCBI taxonomy): domain Eukaryota; kingdom Metazoa; phylum Chordata; class Actinopteri; order Trachichthyiformes; family Trachichthyidae; genus Gephyroberyx; species Gephyroberyx darwinii. The sequence continues at coordinate 43,247 of CABFOQ010044430.1, read as the reverse complement.
TCTCTGGATCATTATTGGACAAAGCTTATCAAAAATCCTATAAAGCTTGTTGATATCTTATTTAGTTTTCAAGATATTGACCAATGAACTTGAAAAGGGTGACTGATATTCAATCAATTTGAATATGGCAATAAACATCTCCTCGTGAATTACCACAATCTCAAATAATATTATATCACCTTTTTTATTTATTTTTTACCACCTTTCCCAAAACAGATTTTTTAAAATTCTGGTGAGTACAATCCACCTTGCTTGCTGGCTTGCATTATTGCAGAGTGACATGCCCATTTCTTGCAACATGGTGAAGTTCTGTAGGGAGGAGTGGGAGAAAATCCCTCAAGGAAGATGCCAGAGACTGATCAGTGGCTCTAGGAGACTTTTACTTCAAGTCATCATTGCTAAGGTCAGAGCCACAAGTTATTGAATGAGTTCACATATTGTTGTGGACAGACATTCAAGGAGAGCTGTGTGTGTGTGTGTGTGTGTGTGTGTGTGTGTGTGTGAGAGAGAGAGAGAGAGAGATAGGATTTGTTGATGCTTTTGCAATGTGGATGCAATGCACTTCAAGAATCCCCCCTTCTGAGGCTGAAAGCCTGATTAAAAAGTAAAATCATGATAACTGTGATAACAATTAAGATCCAGTTAATTCCCTACACCTGATACTCCACATTTATCACATATGCACAACGTGTTGATTTCATTAAATTGCAGTGAGCTTTTACAGTGTACCTTAAAAACAAATGGCTCCAACGCAGATTTTATATTTCTCTAACACTGTCTCTGTCCAGCTGTCTGTAATGCCATAAATACGATGTTGACTGTAGTGCCACTTAGAATTCTCTAATGAAGAACTATACATACAGTTTATTATTTATTATAGATTTTTTTCATTGAGAAAAATTTCGGGACATCAAAATCACATTTATTTGTATAGCCCTTAATCATCATTACAGTCTCTAAGGGCTTCACAGTGGCCAACATGTGAAACAATAAATGGTTATACACAACATCCCCCAGCCTTGGACCCTCGCAGAGGACAAGGAAAAACTCCCACAAAACCTTTTAGGGAAAAGTTGGAACGGTTAGGCGTGCAATAGATGCCGAGTTTGGGCAAGCAGCGTATACAAGGTGTAAGGGTGTGTCCGGGGGTTGTGGGTTGCAAAGGGGTGTAGGGGTGTGTCGGGGTGGTGGGTTGCAAAAGGGTATTTTGTGTGTGTGTGTGTGTGTGTGAGTGAGTGAGAGTGAGAGTGTGTGTGAGAGAGAGAGAGAGCACAGATGTCAAAGTGCTCAGGTTCTTCTGAAGAAATTGAAATTTTTTCCTGCTGGAAGTGGACTTGATCTTCTCCTCTTCCTTCTCCTATTTCTTGTCCATCCTCTGTGTTGGGGCCAGGACACCGATGACTCTCCTCATCATGGAAGGCTTAGAGCTTTTAACCAACCTCGGACTCATCATCTGGTCAACCTCTGTTTGGGCAGCCATGAATATATTTTTGTAACTTGGCTGATCCTGTTGAGCCAGCTGGAAGGCCAGACTCTTCTCCAGTGCCTTCTGGTCCTCTTCTTTCTCCCTAAGGAGAGTTCTCTCCATTTCAGTCTCAATCTGGACCTTGCTGGCCTCTGAGACTATGGTATTTATCTCCAATAGCTGAAGCTGCAGGTCCAGGATGATGGCCTCAGTTTTCACAGCAGTTTGGATGCTCAAGGCCTTCTCTGTGTGGAGCAGTTCTTTTAGCTCTTCCCTTTCTTGTCGAAGGGCCTCCTTCTCCACCTCACAGGCCTTTAGCTCCTGGTAGAGCCTCCTTCTCTTGGTAAAGGGCATTGCTCTCGGCCTTGCCAGCCTTGAGGTCTTGGCGAAGGGCCTCCTTCTCCACCTCACAGGCCTTGAGCTCCCGGTACAGGGCCTCCTTCTCTTGGTGAAGGGCATTGCTCTCGACCTTGCCGGCCTTGAGGTCTTGGCGAAGGGCCTCCTTCTCCATCTCACAAGCCTTGAACTCTTGGTTGAGGGCCTCAATTTCTTGGCAGAGGACCTCCCTCTCCACATCAAAGGCCTTGAGCTGCATGGCCACTTCCTGGAGGTTCAAGGCCTTCTCTGTGTGGAGCATTCCTTTCAGCTCCTCACGTTCTTGGCGGAGGGCAGTTGGATGGCCTGCTGCTGTACCTTGTCCTGTGCTTCCTCCAGCTGGAAACTGGGACATAAAAATAGCTTCTGTCCTTGCTTAAAGCTTCCATCTGGATTAGGAAAGCAGACAGTATCTCCACTATGGTTTCCAGGTCAGCTATCTCTTTACTGTCTCCAGTGTGAATAAGGCTTTTGACATTATCCAGATGAGGCTTTATGTATTCCTCCAGGTTCTTCAAAAAACTTACCAGGATGTTTTTCTGGAGAGCCTCGGTGCCATGGGTATTGTTGTCCTGCTGGCCCTGACCCTTTCTTCGGCTTGTTCTCTTTTTCTTCAGTGCTTCCATCGTGAGATTCGCTCCAAATATGCCCACATCGCTGCTGCGCACTCTTTTATTTTATTGTTTCATAAACATTTGCTTAAATAATGTATTGGGTGTATGAATATAATCAATTTCTGATAATATAAATAGATATTTATAGAATTTGCGCAAAAATGTCATATATCATCATGTCTAAATATCCACAACTTCTAAGGGCGCACTCACACTAGGCCATCCGTACATGCCCGAGCACGGTTGACCCCCAAAGTCCGGTTCGTTTGACTAGTGTGATTGCGTGCCCGGGCCCGGGCACGGTACGCTTAACCATGCCCTGGCCAGCTTGAAGAGGTGAGCCCGGGCACAGTTCACTTGGAGTCGGCACGGTACGCATCTAGTGTGATCGCTAATCGTGCCGGAGCATGGATCCCTAACATGTCAATAATGTGACTGTCCCATAAAATCGATGATTTATTGATGAACGTGAATTGTAGTCGGGAGTAAAGCCGCAAACTCCTCCCTCCCGTCAGCTGCCTCCGTAAATATTCTTATATGTGCAGCACGTTTAACTGAAAATCGCTGTGCCACAAAGTAAAATTATGAACTCTGCTGTGCAAAAGCGCTTTCCTTCAACACTAGAAGTTGCATCGTGATGACGATGGCGATGGCGATTCTGTTCTGTTGTACAGAAGCCTTTAGATTCAGATTCAGGTTCTGCCTGAAAGTAAGCATGCCTTTTGTCCAACTGTTGCATTAACAATGGTGATACACACTCACATACACACACACACAAATCACTGCAGTACAGTATTTTTGACATCCTATTCGGTCTTATAGTAGATTCCATAATCATTCATGTCATTGAATTTTTCATTGTTTGTTGACATCCTCTGGTTGGCGATGGATCTTCATTCCTCAACATAGGCACAACGTATGTCATCAGACGCCTCGTTAGACAAGGCTCTATCATCAGACGGCCTAGTAGAGGAGGGTCTATCATCAGACGCGACTGTGGACGGAGCTCTAAGATCAGACAAGGTGGTGGACGGAGCTCTAAGATCAGACAAGGTGGTGGACGGAGCTCTAGGGATCAGACAAGGGGTGGACGGTCTAACGTCTAATGAATCCTCCAGTGTACGGGTGTACAGGAATGAGGCCTTCTCCCTGGATAAAGTAATGAATCACTTAATCAAGTTAGCTATCTATCAATTAAATATGTAAACAATCTATCAATCAATACAATCAATTAATAATTAAATCAATCTATCAATCCATTAATGATTAATTAATTAATTCAGCCAATCAATCATTCATCTATCAATCAAGCATCTATCCACACACACATACTGTCACTGAGATGGACGAGGACTTCTCCAGATGTAATTCGCTCGCCAGCATCCATTTGAAGCATTTGCTTCATCAGATCTACAAACCTGAGCCTGTCCTCATCCTCTGCCCGGTCCATCACAGTCAGGGCGAACCAAATTTGGAAATAACAAGCAATATCCAACAGGAAACCAGACAAACAACTTGATAATAGAGAAGGCGCCAACGAAGGTGATGAATTTAATCAATTTAGTCTGGACTTTTACAACAGACCACCTACCTCTTTCAGGTCATCCAGAGAATTTAATTTGTAGTGTCTGTTTTCTCTGCACTGGACACCTGTCTCTGCTGTGTACTCCTCTGGTGTCACATAGAACATACCCAAGACACCTCTTGGTCACATTCACTCATTTACTGTTTTATATTTCTATAAATCCACAGGCAAACAAGATGTCGTTTGGTCAGCAGGGCCAAAGCAGGGGAGTTGAGGTACCTTGAGCCTCCAGAGTTTGTGGCGTGCATACATGTGTTTTTTTTCTGAAATAGCACTGTTTTCAGCCCAGCTTTGAGAAGCTTGTCCCATTTCACCCTGGGTGTGGATGATGAATCGCAACTGGAAAGACGACACATGACCACATTAGAATGAAGACACCCAGCCAGCCTACTGCCCTGACCTTGATACAGAGGCTGTTGCTCTCCTGAACGCCCCCAGGATGGGAAGCAACAACTCTAGCTCTAGCTCTAGCTCTAGCTCTGAAAAGGTGATCGCTGTGAGGGAGAAATACTCCACCTACTTCTCCTCACCTGCTGCCGCTGTCATGGCAGGATGATGAGGCCTGATGCTTTCAGCGGCAACTGCCCCCAAAAAGGCTCTTAAGAGCCAATAAGAGCATTGGAAAAGCCAATCACAACCTCCACCTTCTGTTGCACACTTTAACACACACTTCTCAATAGTCATGTCCCTTTTTTAAAACTCTTCATACAGTTCTCAGCACCATCATGCAGCTTAGGACCAGTTAGCTTCATGCCCAAAGTGTACAAAATCATATGTCAGCAAAACACAAACACTACTTTTAACACGTTGTCACTCATAAAACATAAAACACTAGCAAGAGGCAGGATTACAGTAGATCACAATCTTATCGTTTTTTGTCCCTATAGTTTTTCTCCCATACATACATAATTTCCAGGGAGATTGTGGAGAACACCTTTTAGGCACTCAGTGGGATTCATGATGACACAGAGCCAGTCCCCTGCCCTTCTGTGAGAGTGATCCCTGGAGACTTACTGCACCTAAGAGAAACAAGTTTCAAGTCCAAGTTCCAATTCCATTCAACTGTTTTTCACCATTTGTCCCCATAACCACTATATTTACTTTTTTCACTACAAAGGTACAGAAGTAAATGTTTCAGACTCTAAATATATATTTAAATGTGGTGTTTGTGGGGGAGAAAATTGCTAATTTCATTAAATGAAGCTATAGAATGAGTGCTATGGTGTCTCATTTTAAACTAGAAACTAGGCAGAATATTGATTGACATGTAACATGAAGACAGATTATTGAATTTACTTGACTAACTTGAACTCTGAACTTGACTAACATGAATCTTTAACCTATACAACCTAATTAAATTGGGCTCTGTGCAATAGCGACATCATTTCCATTTTTACCTCTGATCTTTTTTCTGGGGCTAGACTTTTTAAAACAGGCGTTAGATTCAAGAGGAATAGCTCCTCTGGGTCATAGTCCTTGTTCAGGACAGACATAATCTTATCCTGAAAGGTGTCAGGACTCTGGGCTTTTTTTTGGATGATTTTCTTCCCGAGCCATTCATCGGTGAGGAAGGTGGGTTAGAGGCTGGGGAATCTGAGGCAGGGAGGGCTGAGGGGTTATTTTGGTAAATTGATTCTCCTGGTGGTCTTGTGGGACCTGAGATGTGCCAGAGACTTGGTCAGGTCCAAGCAGAAAAAGGTTGAGTACAAATGTCTCTTCCCCTACAAAGTTGCTGCTGGTATCCCTCTCCTTCATAAATGGTTCTAGGAAACCTAGTATGTTCATGAACTTCCTTCTCTTTCTCTCTCCGCCTGCTGCAGCACTCTGTCCTCTCACTTTCTACCCTCTTTTCCTTCCTATATGTGTCCCTCAGGTTTTTCCATCTTTTCCTGCATTCCTCTTCTGCAAACAAAAAGAAGTGTTTGTTAATAAGTCAAGCACTAGCTACAAACAGCTGTCGCTCATAGGTAGACAGCAGGGTGTAAAATTAACTTTTTCATGCACTAGCCTGTGTCTAGTGGATTTTCAAACTCTACCAGCCACTCACCTTTTTTTTTTACCAGCCACTTTATAAAGATCAAAAGTAAAGGACTAATATGATAAAACAAAATGAAGCATAAGACACACGTAATAGGCTAGAATTCTGTATTTATTCAAGTATGTTAACAGTGGAAATGTATCACGCAAATTTAGCAAAGATCATCACCGTCTAACTTGTTGTGCCCAGGGTGCAGAACGCAATTACTGCACAGAAACCCCCTACTGTATAACGCCTACTTCAGACCTTTAAAACACATTGGGCCTCAATCACGAAATGTGCGTAAGATCAGATTTGATCGTAAATCGTTTGTATGAACGTTTCTACGAACATAGTCTGATTCATCATTTTGTTCGTATCTGATTGTTGGTACAATCAAAACCTACGTGTTTGGAAACATGCGGGAATTTGTGTTTGGAAACATACGGAAATGGCTTATTCTTTATGAAAAATCATTTACAGTAGTGCCAAACCTCAACAAGATGTTTCAGTGGCCTTGTAGAAAAAAATACCTAATAGGCTGAAATGGCGTATTTGCCGAACTGTCCTGTTCATAGCACAAGATTATCAAACTAGGGTTGATCACATAGACTGGATGCCTTACAAATACAATAACAGTCCTACCATCTGATGAAGATGCAGCCTGGATCTGATCTGAGTCTAACTCCAATGCCGACTGGACATCCGACAGTGAGGTCTCTCCTATTATTGATTGATCCTCTGATCCATGTCGGATAGCGGCTCAGTGCGCTGCCGTCCTCCTGTGGCTGATAATACGCGTCTACTTCTCCTTATACTTTTTTGCAATCTAGTTTCATGTCAAACCATTACTTTTTTACCTCAGAGCGGTGTGTGTTTCTGCTGAAACAGCATTGACAGCAGTAATAATTTCCTGCCATGCTTTACTTTTATCAGTTCTTGTGACTCCGCTGATGATGCTTCTGAAAACTGTTTTTTTTTTTTCATGCACACAACACTTCAATTTCGGACTCTGCAAAGTTCCTCTTTTCCCTCTTTTCCCCATTACTTGCATACGACCCTTCAGTCTGCAGCCGTTTACGGTGTTGAACAGGGCGTTTACCTGCAAATCGGCTTCAACAGCACGCACATCCAATTTACAAATGATTGAACTCCAGATTGATTACGAACTCCAGCACATGGACAGTGACTTTGGAAATTAATTTGTAAACCTAAGCCAAATCTCAAATATCCTAGACAAGAGCACATACATGTCGTCTTCCAGAGGACATGCTGCTTTACATCACAGTTTTGAAAGTAATCTCTCTCCTTAGTGCAACCCCTCAAGTTTCATTAGACTTCTATCTCTTATCTATAAATATAGCATTACCTAGAAAAAGTTATGAAATGGCTGAGATGGTTTCAACAGTTGTTGTGTATAAAAAGCACCCCCTGTATGAACAATGAGTTGTAGTGTGTAGAACAAACAATTAAGTATCTGACATCAGATATGTGTGTGATTTCAGATACTGAACAGATCATCCTGTACACAGTGTGGTCATTGAGACACAGGGAAGGCGTTAACAGCCTTTAGGCAGCATCGGCTATCGAGGAACGAGCTCACACGCGTCAACATACATTTGCATTAGCACAAGTAGGACAATGAAATTAGGCAATACCCCCTGAACTGGCATTTTTCATTATACAACGTGAACAACTGCAGATGAATTATACTTCATGCACGGACCTCAAATATGTTATTTACTTTGCACTTACCTTTTGTGGTGTCCATGGGACATTCATAGTGGTTTGGGCTTAAAGAATTAATGTTGTTATGTAACTTTTGTATAGTTTGCCGAAAAACAATATCATTTGTATATTACTCAACACCCTTGGTTTATGTCCCGTAGAAAAATAATTTTGTCACATTCCATTTTACAAGTAGGCAGCGTCCAAAAAATAGAATCGTTTCAGTTAGACCTCTTAGGCGGCGTTTGCTTCAAGTTTTTGAGTTATGAGTTGAGTTTTTCAGTTTTGTTCCTGATCAGTACAGCCAGGGATTTTTTTATGAAATCCAAGACCATTGTGCTGCTTTTCTTAGGCTGTTTTAAATCTTAATAAAGAGAAAATAAACAAAACTTGTTGTGTTAACAGAATTAATTTGTGTGGAACCTGTTGACATATTAGAATTAAGTTAGCCCAATGTGTTAAAATGAATTTGGATGGAAACATAGTTAAATTAAACTGAAATTGCCGTTGTTGGATTAACATGTTTAGATTACGTTACAAGGACAAAAGTAAATTATGTAGATTTCAAATGTTTTCCTTAAATTGTGGTAAAATCATTTAATTATTATCATTTAATTAATTTCCTGTCTTACTTGATGTCCTATATCTTACTCAATCTACAAAACCTGACATCACACACTTGAGTAGTTAAAGCTTTTGAGAAAATCTACATGATTCTTTTGATTTTCCATATTTTTCAAGGCATGGTTTTAATGTGCCATATTGACCTTCTGCAGGTCCTCATGGAAGCTGCCAATTTTGCTGCGCCCACAGAGAGAGAAGTTGGGAGCTGTGGTTGGTCATTGTGGAATTCTCTGCTCCTGCCAGACAGGGAGTAAGCAGGAGCAGAGTAGTAGACGGACTTGGGGCGGCTGTGGCTCAGGAGGTAGAGCGGGTCGTCCTCTAATCAGAAGGTTGGCGATTCGATCCCTGTCACCTCCTGTCTGCATGTCGAAGTGTCCTTGGGCAAGACACTGAACCCCAAAATTGCTCCCAATGGTCAGGCAAGCACCTTGCATGGTAGCTCGTCTGTCATCGGTGTGTGAGTGTGTGTGTGAATGGGTGAATGAGAGGCATATGCTGTAAAGCGCTTTGGATAAAAGCGCTATATAAATGCAGTCCATTTACCATTTACCATTTACAAGGGTTATATTTGGCACCAGCTTGTCACATACTGAATCACTCTGAATCTGAGCTTTGGACAAAGTGACCCCTTGGGGATAATTCATGGAACTACAACTAATGTATGGGGCAAACTTCTCACTCCCTGTTTCTTGCCTTTATGGTGTTTTCCTGCACAGTAACTGTTCAGAGGGAACATGTGACGGATGTTCCTTCCACTTCCTGTGGCAGAGCCAGCATGCATGTCCACTCTGCACTAAAAACCACTACAGAGAGATTGTCAGTGCATGCATCCAGGGAATACAGGTAATGTTGCACAGGCAAGGACATATCAATAAGAATTTATTAAACACTATATGACTGAGGCAAATTAAACTGTTTGTGTGTGTTTCAGAGAACCACCTATGTATGGCAACAGCCCTTGCAGTGCTACGGTGGGGAGTCTCTACCAGCACAAAAAGTCAGTGCTTGTGTGACTCTGGATTTCTGGCTCAAGTTTGGAGTTTCCACGGGAACGATTGCTGCTGTGCTGCTCATCAGTATCAGCTGTTATTTCTGGAAGAAGACACGCAAGTAAGACTAATGACATTTACCTCTACTTTCCTTTGGTCTTTGTTGTCGAACCACCGATATAGAGAATTTGAGGTTACTGGTGAAGTTTGCTTATTTGTTCAGCCACACACTGCATGTAATTGTGATCCAAGATTTAATTCATATGAAGGTTATTCTAGTAATAACGAAAACATAAAACTGAATCCTTACCTATGAGTGTGAAAATTCAGAAACCGAAAGAAACTGTAACTTATGTTGACAAGATGCCGTCCCTATCAGAGCTCTACAGTTTGTAACAACGAACATCCTCCCTCCTCAGGCTACAGTATAAGTACTCCAAGTTGATGATGACCTCTGGGGGTAATGAATGCGAGCTCCCTGCTGCAGACAGCTGTGCCATCATGGAAGGAGAGGATGCAGAGGACGACCTCATCTACCTCACTAAGAAATCCTTCTTCACCAAAATCAAGTCCTTCTCAAGAGAGGTCAGTAACCCCCCACCACAAAAAAGCTCACATTGAGAAGATACTCAAAGCATCTATTCATCGTACATGTTGTTATCCATATGTTTTCAGAGGACATCAGATGGATTTGACTCGGTTCCGTTGAAGTCGTCATCTTCAGGCCTGCCTAGAGAAGATGATGACTCAGATGATGCTTAAAGCAGAACATGAACAGATCCTTTATGAAACCCAAGGCACTACCAAGGCACAGAGGACGTGTTACATGAATGGCGTAACATCAGTGCATCTCTAGTGGATGTCTCCAAAGGTTCAAAGAAAAGCCAATCAACAAAACCTTTTGGTTTTCAAATTTTCTTTTAATGCCAACTATGTTTAACACTGACTATATCAGAGTTGTCTTGTAAATGCATTTTATTGATTACAAATGCAATTCCAAAATATATAGGTTCATTAAGGGATTTTTAAAATCATGTCAAGAGAGAAGATTTATGTGGTATCATTTGTCATAGGTTATCAAGACAAATACTAGTCTCCATATTGGGGATATTTTTACATCCAGAGTGTCTTTCAAAATTATCTTAGACCCATATAGAAACTGTTTATGTTTACTTTGGAGTAATGTTCAGAAAGTTAATTTTTTTGTAGATGTGTGAACCTGTGTGCAGTTTACATAACTGTGAGTGTGTATGTCTTGTGCTGTATTTTTTTTTTTTTAATTGAGGCTATGCCTGTCATTCTATTCTGCCTATTATGTCTTTAATACAAATTATGTTAAACAAACGCTTTGATAGCTCATTCTGCTGCACCAAAGATTATGGTATAATTTCCCTTTATTGTGAAATAAAGACATTCTGTATTACAAAATGTAAACAAATAGGAATTAAATGAGACCCCTAATGCTCCCTCCTAAGCTCCTTCTTCAGACTTTATGTGCATGACATGAGAACTAAAAATTAAACAGACTGAAAATAAAAACACAACAATAAAAACTATTTAAACAGACTACCAAACAATAATGTTATATAACATGTTTCCCTTCTGTCATCAGTTGTTGACACGGCTTCGATGCTCTCTGCCATTTTCCCCTCAAGACCGTCGTTTTCACCACTTTGTTGGGCCGTTCATGTGGTTTCCATTATGAATTATAATATTTCTGTTAGCACATGAATGCAACATGAGCTTTTCTGGTAGCGTCTGTCCATCCCTCGGCTCGAGATGGTCATCTCGCGAGATTTTTGACAATGTTGCAAACGGGGCGAAATCTCAGGCACAGCATGCAAGTGGAGGAGGGCAAATAGCGTTTTAACTTTAAAACGTGCATGCAACCAACCATTCAGCAACAGTTCGTGAAGTAGATATAGATTAACGAATATTTTGTAACTACGTGAAAAATATTTTTGTATTGATTTTATACTTAGGGAAACTTACTTAGGTTGCACGGCTCAAACTAGGAACCCACCTTACACCAAGCGAGGAAAAGCAGAAGTCAACTTGGTGAGTTCTGCAGGAATGTCGCAGACAGAGGCACCGACGTTTTATCGGCAGGAGCTCAACAAGACGGTTTGGGTGGTACCCGTGCGTTACCAATGCCTGTCTCCCGTCGGTTCTGGAGCCTACGGATCCGTGTGGTAAATCACGTCTTTTATGTGTGTGTAGCCTTACCCCCATTCATTTAGATGAGGCCTGCCCTGCAGATGCTAAAGTTGGGTTAGCCCCCCAGTTCCACTACCTAGCTAACGGTAGCTAACAAGTTAGAGCCACGATGTGTGTTTGAACAACAAAACTTAACTTCTAACTCATACTCATCCACTTAACGGCTAGTGCACTGACTCCATGTTTGTCTAACTATAGGAATTGTAACTAACCTCACAGTCTACTCTCACAAGTAACGTTGCAGGAAACCGCAACTTAGTGTCGAGTTAACGTTAGACAAGTAGAAGTCGGGGCGAATTGTCTAATCTGGTTATGTTGTATAGTAACGTCGTGTGCTGTTTCCAGAGGTTACTGTAGTGGTATTCTGTCTGCAACATACATTTGATTTATTTTATACTGTTGAAGCCTTACAACCAGTTGATATAGTCCTACCAGAGTTGCCTTTTTTCTAAGTCATGTATGTATATCTGCACAGACTACGCACAAACCCAGGTGTTGAGAGCTGCTCCAGTATGATGTAGGTGGCTAAGATATTATAGTGTGTTTGGGAGGATAGTATAGTGTGTTTGGGAGGATATTATAATCCTGTGTCAAACTTCAAAACTACACCTTATAGACACATCGTATGGATGTCTCTACAGTGTGAGCAGCCATTCTACCAGACTGTAAAAGCAGATATCTCACTGTTGGAGATATGTACCCTACTTAAAACATTTACTGTAGAGATCTTGATTTGAGACTTTTAATGAAGGAAACAAAGATCCAATAGGGGGTTTTCCTTTTCAATCTTTGTTTCGCTGGTAAGGCTTCCTGAATGCTGCTTGGTAACAGAATAAGCTTTCACGGAATGGGCGCTATAAATTCAGATGGACCCCTGCATTGGTCTGATGATTAAATAGGTTGTGCTAATACTATCTAGGACACAACATTGTTGGCATTTAACTGTTGTTTTAGTGAGCAGATGTTTGTTTTGCACATGGAAGCAGACAGCTGTGCTGTTGCTAGGCAATAGGATAATCTGTTGCTGGTCAGATTACCATCAGCTCCACAGTGCACTGACCGTGTTTTTGTTTTTTTCTTTTATACATCACATTTGACTTGTATCATTAATGTTTACTCCTTCTAAACACGGTGGAATCGGCCCTAAGAATACTGTCAAACTCAGACCATTTCTCTCTTACACACACACACACACACACACACACACACACACACACACATCAGAAAATGTCTATTTCAAGTATTTAAACATTCTTATCCACATTATATTGTGTTGTTTTATGTTGGCCTTGCTTCTCGTTGTCCCAACAGAAGGCATGACTGCTGCCCGTGACTGTGGTTAGGCTAGCTGATATTTACAGGCAGGAGGAAGTGCTATGGAGATAGTTCTCTCGTCAGTTTGTCTAACAATCAGGCAAGGCTGGTTTCAGTGTGCTGAGAGATGACATTTTCTGCTGATGTTGCTCTTTTCCCCAGCCTTCAGCACCTCTTACAGCAGCTAATTTGGTTTCAACAGCAAACCTGCAAACTCTTGAGGGTAACAGGGTTTTCTCATCTGCCTAAACATGACAACATAGCTCTACTAATAAATTCTGCAACATAGTATAAAGTATTTAGTAGATGTATTTAGCATTTATAGGCTTAATTCTTCAAATTAATATGTGCTGATGAAGAGATTGATAATAGATTGTTGCATGGGGGTGTGGTTATTATAAGAATTATCCTGAGTAATAATGTTAAAGACTAATCTCAAAGGTTTGTCTCTCGTTTATCAGTTCGTCACTTGATGAGAAGATTGGCTTGAAGATAGCTGTGAAGAAACTCTCACGGCCTTTTCAGTCCATCATCCACGCAAAGAGAACATACAGAGAGCTACGGCTGCTTAAGCACATGAAACATGAAAATGTGAGTCTGTCTCTCTTCCATTTTATCTATCCAACTGTCCTGTCCCCAACTGAAAGATGTGGCTCTATGGAGGCAAAAATGAAACAAGTCTCTTTGCAATGATATCTGCTTTAGAGGCAGGTCCTTTGTATTTATCTGCTTATCTAATGCGTCAGAATGTCTGCATCAACAAACTTGCGGTACATTAATGTTTTTACATGGCCTGTTATCTCCGTTCTTTACATCGTCTACATGACTACTGTTTTGTTATTGTTGCAGGTGATTGGTCTCCTAGATGTCTTCACCCCTGCTACCTCTTTGGAGGAATTCAATGATGTGTAAGCTGAATGCATTTGGGCTTAATATATGTATTGTAGTGCCTTAACCTCAAGTTTACCTCACTGTGTCCATTGAAGTGGGGTCAGGGTGTCATCTCAGCAGTAGTTGTGCTTAGTGTAACAACAGTATTGAACAATATGCTGTCTGTACTTGCTGTGCAGCAGACAACCATGGCCCCGCCTGGGAAACACCTGGAGGCCAGCCAATAGTCTAAACAGAGTGGAATGTTTCTTAGACTGTCCAGTTTGTTAGTCACCCACAGCTACAACAGTAGTTTCACCATCAGCTTCCTTTCCTCTGTTATCCTGGTTCCTGGTTTTGTAAAATGTAGCTTATTTGTTGGCAAGCAGGTAGTTATTGTGTATTGATGTTGAAAGTCATTGGAAATGGGAAGTGGACAGCTAGTGCCTTGGTCCTGATTGGTTCATGCTGCCTCCCACGCTGTGTGTGGATGCCAGAGTGAGCGTGTCAGCCGTTCACGCCTGGACCTGCAGCGGTGTTGTACGGTGCTAACCTCTGATTCTTTTCCCCAGCCATCCCCCTGAATAATCTGACTCTCAACCATGCGGTGTGTAGTGCTGCTTAAGACTAGGTCACACTAGACTAGGCTAGATTTTAAGCCTAACTGGACCATCCCAACTGGGCACTCAGAGATTCACAACTCCACTTGCTCTAATCTTGAAAAGTTGCTATACAATTTTATTTGGAGGAATAAATCTAAAAATATAAAATCTAAAAATGTTATCCTTGCAATAAGTTTTGTAATTGAATTTACAGTGAACTGGGAAAATGTTTTTGAATGACAAAATCGGAGAGTGTGTTGTCCCTCATCTTTATGTGTGTGACAGCACATCTTTGCCCGACGTGAACATCATCAGGCTTTAATGATACCTTGAACAAGAATGTAAACTGGACCTTTTCCCCTCCCACTCAGCATGGTGGTTCTGTGAGCTGTCCTCCCGAGTTGCCCCACTGTCTCAGATTAATATTAGGCTATGTTGAAGAGTGAAAGAGGGAAAAGGTGGACAGTCTGGAAACAAACTCCTGCAGTTGAGTGGAGCTATTCCCACACTAGGAAAGTTGTATAATCTTAAGGTCTGCTGTTTTTTGTCCATACATATATTTATCTCCAAAAGAACCCAGGACATGCAGGTGCTGTAACTGTGGTTCCCCTCTGCTCTAAAAATATAGACTGACTCACACTGACATGGCAAGGCTCCTCGGAGCGCCAGCCCTCCTGTTTCTATAGGAGAGGGGAAGAGAGGTCAGTGGATCAAGGGGGGTGAGACGTCACTATTTATATACCTTTTTCCTAGCCTGGTGAACTCGACAGTGGGAGTGCGTGGCCCTGAGTTGCTGTCATTTGATGTCACTGAGAATAAGGTTGATGAGGACAAGTTCAAGCTTAACCAGGCACTATTTTAAGGTCTCACTCGCTGCTGTATGAGAATAGAAGGGTATTCATGAAAGGGTATCTGTTGAGCAGCAGGCTGGCGAAGCTTGCACATGGCTGTGTGTGTTTTGGCTGCAAAACTGCTACTGTAGCATCCTGTTCTTGCCCTCTTCCAAGTGCTTACCACTCTTTGGGCTTTTTAAACAGCGTTGGTATGAGATTTGAATTATCTATTGATGCAGTCCCATTAAGCCCACTTATCTGGGCATGTTGTTAAATGACATTCCGTTTGTGAAGGGCTTGGCCTATTAAGCCCTCTGGAGAAGCGTGCGGGTGAAAAGAAGTAGCAGTTAAACCGGTTTGAGTTCCCAGCCGTATGGTAAATTAGTCTCTGGCTGCAAAACACTCTGAAAGAGTAATGATGTTCATTTATATCCATCTTGCCTTTTTATGAAGTGAGAAAAGATTGACCAGTCACCCACCAATTGAGTGATTTAATCTCTGTCGATCTCTTTTGTGATTGGCAGGTATCTCGTGACTCACCTAATGGGGGCTGACCTCAACAACATAGTAAAATGTCAGAAACTCACAGACGACCACGTGCAGTTCCTCATCTACCAGATCCTCCGGGGCTTAAAGGTGAAGAACCTTATTATGCTGTGTCAACAATTCTTAATTTGGACAAATTGCAGGACCAATGTTTTCTACATTGTACTGCAGTGGCACAGACACTTGGTGCACGTGGTGGTGAATCAATACAATCATTGGTGATGTAATTTAACACCTGTGTTCTCCTCTCTCTCTCTCGCTCTCTCCTCAGTATATCCACTCAGCAGACATCATTCACAGAGTACGTGCCTTGTTTGATTTTGTCCACTGGGATTCAGCTATGAAATGGAAAACAGTCACTTTGTCTCTGACCCAGATTGAAAAAAAGTGTGTCTAGGTTTATGGTGTCTTCCACATGGCAGAATCAGGCTTGTGCCTTGTACAAACACCGGGAGGGAGGGAAGTCATAAACCTTTATTTTGCATGGCGTTGGTGATATAATACTATCAGTTTAACATGAAAAAAAGGCCACATTTTTTAATTAATGGTTGAGTTGGAAAGTGGTTACATGACACCAGTGCAAGAGCATATATTCAACCGTTACTGATATATATCCAAAATTAAAGTAATCACATGAACCCAAACTGCAGTAATTCACTGTTACGGGTTTTCTCCCTCTAGGACCTAAAACCTAGTAACCTGGCTGTAAATGAGGACTGTGAGCTCAAGGTCAGTGAACTGCAGCTTTCATTCAAAGCATTTGTTCATTCTGAATCAATCTGGTGAGGTTTTCTAAACAACAATGCTTTTCTTTTACTTCAATCTTTCTCAGATCTTGGACTTTGGTTTGGCACGGCACACTGACGACGAGATGACTGGCTATGTGGCCACCCGCTGGTACCGGGCCCCAGAGATTATGCTGAACTGGATGCATTACAACATGACAGGTAGAGAGACTACTTCAGAAGCTCATTTCTGTTGCTGACTTTTCCAGTGATCTTCATCAGTAACTTTCTGCTTCCATATGTGTTATGATTATTGTTCACCACTAAATGTTACGTTTGTGTTTGCTTTCCTGTGTTTCAGTGGATATTTGGTCGGTGGGGTGTATAATGGCAGAACTTCTCACTGGAAGAACTCTGTTTCCTGGTACTGACCGTATCCTTTTCCGTTGAGGACTTATCCATACCTGTTCACCCTCTGAGCTCTCATGGTTGGTTGGTGAGATTCTGACACACCATTTTCATACGAAATCCCACTGGTTAAGCACACATTGATATGGTTGTGGAAGCACAGATTTATGCTGCTTACAACTTTTTGCAGGTACAGTTGCAGAAACTGATCTCCAAGGCTTCTTTTCAATTTCCTCCTGTAATCTAACTCTTCTAATGCTCTCCATGGATTTCTGCCTCACTCCTCCAACATGAAGCCACCTTAAATGTCCTTATGTTCGTCTCAATATAATGCAGCTAGTACTCGTTGCCACTGTCCCCTCTTGCTCAACACATACCCTTTGCCGTAACATTTTCCTCTGGCTTGTTTCAACTCTTCCAACATCGTCTGTATGCATCCTTGGCCCGGGTCCATTTTCCGCCTTCACCACAACTAGTCTTTGTGTGGGCATATTAATCTGCAGAGTGTTTGTCCTCATTATTTTGTTTATCTTTCTCTCCACCTGCCAATGTTTTCAGACTAACGGCTGAGCTCTTAAGTAGGTATACAGCAGGGTTGCCCACCGTGTCCACTCTGTTTTCTGTTGTAAGCTGCCAATATAAATGACACGCTGCTTCCACAGGTTACATTGCAAGTACTCCTTCTGCTCTTCTCTGTGCACTTTGAAGTGTGACTTTTATGTAGATAGAAAACCTTTTCCTTTGTCACATATAGTGGAATATAGTGACTGTATTGAAATTAAATATCACAGATGATCAAGTCATGTTGGTTTGATGAGGAAGATAAAGTCTAACGGGTCAAATTCCAAGGTGTCCCTTGTCCAGCTCCTGGTCTTCCTTTACCGTGTGCTGGTAGACATTGATCAGTTGAAGCTAATCATGCTGCTCGTCGGAACGCCAGAGCCCGAGCTCTTGATGAAAGTATCTTCAGAGTCTGTGAGTTCACAAAGTTATGCAAGGTCTTTTTCCTCCTAATTTGCCATTCCAAGCGTTCCACTCTGCTGTGCATCAATGTGTAATTAATTATCTGCTACTCAGTTTTCAGCATGCTTTGCATCCTTCAACTTTGTGGATTTGTGATAACATGCAAGGCTTGGTTTCAAGGCTTTTTATCTAAGTGAATGAAATGACATTTGGCATAAGATTCTTCTGCCACAGGTGATTAACTTGGGTCCTGTCTTTCATGGACTGACCAGACCCTTCTTCAATCCAATAATGTAAAGCATGTTGTGTTATTTTTCTCTCTTAATCTGCAAACCCCTAACTGGCTTCTCTTCACCTTTTTTTCCCACGTATTGCTTCAAAGCTTGGAGTTCCCCTTTCACATCAGCCTCATAGGGCAACTAGAGGTTAGCCACGCAGCCTTAGATTGAGAAGCTGCTTCTTAACCAACTCTGCTGTATCGCTATACTCCCCTTGACCAGAGACTTGTAGATATAAACCAGCTTCAGCAGATAATGCGTCTGACAGGAACGCCCCCAGCATCTCTAATAAGCAGGATGCCCAGCCATGAGGTGAGCAGGATCCACAGTTGCTTTGTTTAGACCAGACCAGCAGACCAGGGCAGGACCACAGGCCTACTGTAGTGCACTTTCTCCTGGGCTTGTAAAGCAATGCAGCTCTTGCTCAATATCCCTGATCTATGTTGTAGTGTTATCCCTCGCAAACGGTATAGTGACAAATAACACAATATAGCCACACCCAGAATTTAATAATAACAGTGACATTTGACACCAAAATGTACTTATACTTAATCTGATTTAACTTAAATCTTTAGTGATGAAGCAAACAAGGTCTTTTTTTCAACTTTAATTACAGTACTTGAGTGGTGTCTGACCTGCTTGCTGCATGTAATTGTAACAATGACTGCCATGAGCGGCTCCTAACTTGTTGGCTTCAGGAGCAGTCATTAACAGTAGGAAATGCATTACTATGCTTGGCATTTCACTCAAACAAGCAGTAGCAAAGTTTGCATTTTTCAGAATGACAATGAAACAAAAAAATCTATACAATAAATAGGCACCTTAGGCTATACAGTAACAATCAAGTTCCTGTTGACAGTTACTAACAACACTGCTGTGTTAAAGATACTTGGCTATAAGGTGTTCTTTCTTTTTTTGTTCTGTCTGCACATTCATGAGATCTACTGTCTTACTTCTCTCAACATTACTCTTTGTGTGATTCACATGTAATTCTTTGTGTCAATCAGTATGATAAATGTAATTACAAGGGTTATGTAATCAGAAACAATATGCTTGGTGAAATAAAGACACAGGAATTTGTCTTTGTCATTGGTGTAGAGACGAATCGACAGGTCAGTTTTACAGTACATACCGACAAGACAACAGGAACTACAGTACACTACAATACATTGCAAAGGGCCAGCGCAAGACATAGTAGCTTTGAGATCAGTATAAAATCAGTATCTATGTACATTCAGTACTATGGCATACAGTATAGTTGCAGCTGTAGAGTGAAGTGTAGTGAGCATTGGCCCAGTCTACCGTGAGCTAGTTATGTTGAATAGAATCTGTGGTATGAAATAAATACCAAGCATTATGGAACAGACACTACAGAGTGTGAATGACATGTAGTTTCTAGTGGGAGTTGACCTTTTGATTTACAAATTTTCCCAGGCCAGGAACTACATCAACTCCCTGCCACAGATGCCTAAGAGGAATTTTTCTGATGTGTTCATTGGCGCCAACCCACAAGGTAAAACTGGAGGACCCTGGTTTTTCTGAACAGAGGCTGTGTTGTAGAGATTAAGGCCCTAGGAAGTGCATTTTAATTTCCCCCAAATTCCCTTTACACCACATCCTTGATATTTCCTGTCCATCTACTGTGACTGATGGTCTTTAATAATTTAATTTAAAGTGAGCAGTGGCAGCATTAGGCTTTGTCTAAAACCTCACAACTTCATGCTATTTCACATTTTTCAGAATTCCATTTTTACACTCTTTTCATGATTGAACTTGTGATTTCCACAAAGCAGAAAACACAGCACTAGGATGATTATGCATGGATCATAAATGCAGCCTGTGATGCAACTATGTTTTCCTTTTTCTTTTTTTTTTTTTTATAGCTGTGGACCTGCTGGAGAAGATGCTGGTTCTGGACACAGACATGCGGATCACAGCAGCTGAGGCTCTGGCGCACCCCTACTTCTCCCAGTACCACGACCCAGACGACGAGCCTGAGGCCGAGCCGTATGACCAGAGCTTTGAGAGCCGTGAGCTGGAGATCGAGGAATGGAAACGTATGTGTAATCATTACTCTACAGTGCAATTCTAATAAGACATTATGGCTGAAAGGATCTCTAATGGTCTGAAAGAATTAATTTTAGTCTCAGAATAAATCTGTTCCTATGACAGGATTCTTACGCAGATCTGTAAAATATAGAAAATGAATTTGATAACTTGGAGGTCTTGAAAAGTTCGAAAAATCTTGACTGTATTTTATGTGGTTTTAGACCCACTGGCATTTCTTATATTGTGGAGCAGAATCTCCATGATCTGCTCACATTGCCCAGTAATTATCAGCATACATCATACTGAACACCAACCAAAATCCTCAAATTGAGTAAAACAATGATGGTCTGGGAAAATGTGTAAGAACCCTGATATATTTTTGAATTTATTAATATTTTCTTTTTCTTACAGGGTTAACCTATGAGGAGGTGCTTAGTTTTGTGCCACCTATCTATGATGGAGATGAAATGGAGTCATGAGACCCGCTGTACGCATCCACCCCAGCATCCAGCAATTCAACATCACCCTGAAGATCAGAATTAGTATCATACAAACTCTTAGACCGTTTTATCAGTGCCTACAAATCTTAGTCAATCTTAAGTATCAGACAATACATTCTCCATGATTAGTTCAGGGGATCATTACCAAAGTGGGTATAGGAAGATCTTGACCAATTATCATCATTATGATTTATGAACCACTAGTAATAATGGTCTGTTGCTGGAAAATTGAATGCATCAGTTCTTGCCAATAGCTGAAATAGTTTTATATTCTGACGTTTTTTATTTAGACTTCAATGACTCGTCACTGTGACACTCAGAACATGAGATGCTGAAACATCCGGACCTATAGCTGTGCTATTGTATATTACAAATTTACTATTGAATAACTTATGAATAGCTTTTAGTGTCTATCAATTAAATATGCTAGTCTGCCACTGACTCTGCCAAGCTGTTCAACATAGCACTATCACATGCATTTGTAAAATCACCATTGAATGATCCGTCTCAATCATAGTTTCCATTTAAAAACAACAAAAAATAGAATGAACTCATACCTGTGAGAGTAGTAGGATTTATGCCTGTTAAATGATTTTAGGTATTTCACAAGGTATTTCTCTGCAATCACTGACCTTTCAGTGCTAACCAATAGAAATTCAGACATATTTTCTATGTTGTTTATGTTGATAGTCTAGCAGCCCTTTGTCTAGCTCCTTTCCAATGTGAGGCGTCTTGTCTAATAAGTAACTTAAGTGAACGCCCTAGGACTCCTGTAACACATATATAAATCAGATGGAATAATCTGAGCCTCTGCCATTTAAGTAGAGTGCCACTCAACAAGGAACCAAAACAGGAAAATTATATATTTGTGGGTACACAATCTTCTCAAAACTATGTAAATATCTGTTCCATATATTTTTTAATCTTTGACTTTTTGTGGTTAGTCATTAAGCAATCACTATTAGCATGTACATCATTTAAAGTGTTTGTGTGTGTGTATGTGAGTGCATTGTTGGTTTACCGGAATTTGATGTGTCATTATAAAACTGCTAATAGAAATACTGCTTAAATGTCTAAATGAGGGATTTAGATGTATTTATACTTTGTGGAGGTGGTATTTATAAACAACAATCAGAAGACCCTCTTAAACTATTTTCAGTCCAGCAGACTACTATCAATGACACCTTTGTTTATCAAAAATAAAGACTTATTTTCAAGAGTCCCAAGTTTGTTTGTTTTTTAAATTGCCAGATGTTCTCAGGTATGTTTGACTCTAAATTTTCTACCATAGTATTAACAGTAACCTTTTGAATCTTTTGAACAATGACATTGTACAAACTATCTTTCAGGGTCAATGGTTGAACACAAAAGTAAGTCAATATTCTGTGACCATGACCACTAAGTAAAAGTAACGATATTAAGGAGAAGGAGGAGGTTAACATGGTCTGTAACACAAATATAACACATAAAATACAAGTCAAGTAAAGAGGTGAATTCATAAGAAACGCCTTCCAGGTAGAAACCTCAAGGAAGGGAAACTGCCGTTGATGAAAACGCACGAATGCGCATGTGTGGAACATTCGATCGCTGCTAGTCTAGCTAACGGCTAGCAACGAATACAGCCAACATGGAGAGAAAAGGTAATCTTTACAAAGACATACAGTACACACAATAAGTAACGTTAGCTCGTAGGTTTGTTGACACGATAGTTGATATGTTTCTTTGCAATTATAAATTTAAAGTTTCGTTGCGCTGCACGCTTTCAGATGGTAGTGGAATTGAACACGTCTGTCACGCACTGTTGAGCTGAAGCAAGCTAACGTTAGCTATCTCAAAATTAGCGTTAGCCTCAATGAAACATGTCAGGATTAGCTAGCTAGATATAGCGTCCTAGCTACTGCAATTTCAAATGAAACACCGATAAAATAAACCAGACATTATGTTTGTTGACTAGCTAGCCAGCTGACTAGCTGTAATTACTTTGCACACTTGAATGTTAAGCCTTTTCTAAGAAAGGTTACCCTACGGTAGCTAGCTTAGCTATCTAACGTATGTGGCTAATACACATATCAAACTGCCTCTTCCTGGCAGAAAATATGTCTCTCCTATTGAGCCACAGTTTCATGCTGATAGTTGCAGACACACGATAATACAATGCATAATGACATGTTTATGTACCACAGGTAAGCTAGTTAAGTGCCTTGACCCGAACAGTTTCAGATGTTTTGCCTTGAGTGTATGCTGGACAACAAACAGCAGACAATTAATGATAAAAAACAATGTGCCACTTTATTCTTTGACAGTTTTGGCACTCCAAGCGAGGAAGAAGAGGGCGAAAGCAAAGAAATCCAGTAAAAAGTGAGTTTTTCCCCAGTTCAAGGTCGTCCTCTTTTTATGCTGTATATTAAACATTTAAATTGGCATGTATTTTGTTTGAGGTGGCCTTTAGTGGCAATCTGACACACAACGTGCTGTCTCTGCACAGTCTAGACCGGTTTGAACAATAGGTATTCAGCTTTGTGATATACCTATTGTATCCATATAGAACATGCAGCACGTCTAGCTTGAAATTAGGGAACCTGTTTGCTATAATGTGAAAATAGTTTACCAATGATTGCGATCCCCCTCTGAAACTTTGATCTTCAATACTAATTGTTTTGTTTTACCTAACAATCTACTAATCATGCCATCTCAGGCATCCTCCAGAGTGTTACATAACACCCTATGCTATATTTAAAACAAGAGAGTGATGAAGCCCACATCAGCCCACCGAAGCATGGCATTTCAATGAAAACAACAGCCAATACAGATAAACTTACCCCCTGCCATTGTTGTCATGTCCTAAACCCACATGCCCAGGAGGCATTAGATTAATTTAATATCTAAGAAATTAAATACGTTTTGAAACAATAGCCTTACATACCACAATAATGCCACAGTCTTCCTTGCATGTTGAGCAACCATATTTATAGAAGAGCATATTCCCCACCATATTTATAGAAGAGCTTAAAGATGTCTTGGAGTGGAAGGGCAGTAGTTCTGTAAATGTCATGTTAATGCAATCCTCTCAAGGAAAAGGTCTATGAACAGAGCCTGGAATAAACTTAAGTATTTGAGTGAGGAGCACCAGCAAAAAATGGGACCTCCCACCAAAATGTATGGTGCAGTATTTTTTTGTGGAAGTTGTTAATTGAATTTGCTTTTCGCCCCATTATGACATTCCTTGGGTTTATGACTGCTTTTATGCTTCAGTAGTTACTGAAGAGCTGTGACTAAGTAAGATTTAATCTTAATGCCAATTTTGATTCCTCTAAACAAATTTCCCTTTCCCACCATTATCGTGCCAGGCATGAATAGTAGTACAGATTCCCACAGTGCACTTTTGATGATGACATAGTCTAGACCTAATTAATTATCAGTTCTCTGGCTCCCTAGTTGATAAGCTACCTTGATCTCCTCTATGGAAAAAGTACCATTGGGCCTCTTGACTTGCTAGTTATAGTTAACAACGGAACTGTTGGCAAACACAGCTTATAGGATGTTACATAGATGCACTGCTTATACAACAATGTGATTTATCATAACATGTCAGAAGGCCCCTATATCTATTATATTTTCACAATTAGCCACTGCTCAATAAAGAACAGACATCATTTGTAGAAAAGTATTTCTGCCAGACCTTGACAAAATTTGCTATCCCCCATGTGTATAGGAGTGAAATGTCTCACCCTGACTGACTGGCCTGAATTTGGCTCTCAAAGACCATGGCGCCATGGCAATTCTAGTCTCGCCGTTTCTAGTCTGACTGACAAAGCTGTGCAGTGGGAATAAAGTCAGAAAAAATAATACTGATAGTGTTTTTCAGCATGTTTTTCAGCCAATCACAATGAGGGCACCTGGTGTTGTTTTGTATTGTACTGAGCACAGTTGGCCGAGATTCATTGAGCAGGATTTGGATGTGGTAATGGTATGGCGGGGAGGCAATCAGAGATGAATCAGAGTTAGTCAGCTCTGGAGCAGAGGTAGAAAATCTCCATTCCCCCATGAAAGATGTGTTAAGTCAAACCTCTTGAATGGAATGTGTTTCTATCATAAAAATGAGAGACAATAATATGATGCTGTGATGATGGATACTCAGGACCGGAGACTTTTGAACTGAGCAAGGAAAGCATATGTGATGGACTCTATTCCCAATGAAGTCTATGATTATTGATGTGCATGTCTTTGCCCCACAGGCAGGCAGCCCATCCCAGAGCTCAACCCCAGCCTCAGCCAGAAGCCTCACCCCAGGAACCTGAGGAGGAGATCCTTGGCTCTGATGATGAGGAGCAGGAGGACCCCAACGACTACTGCAAGGGTGAGTCTCCTGTCTCATTGACTATCTCTACCCTGATTGATCATGTTGCTGTACTGTTTAGTCAGTTTGTATCCCTCCTCCTTTAGGTGGCTATCACCATGTTAAAATAGGAGACCTTTTCAACGGGAAATATCATGTGATCCGGAAACTGGGCTGGGGTCACTTCTCAACCGTGTGGCTGGCCTGGGACATCCAGTAAGAACACTTAACTTCATATTCTTACTGCACTGTTGGTAGGATCTTGTACAGTACTTCCTGTTTGTGAACGTTACTTGTTCTGTGGTTGCAGGGTGAAGAGGTTTGTTGCTATGAAGGTGGTGAAGAGCGCAGAACACTATACAGAGACGGCAGTGGATGAGATTAAACTCCTCAGATCTGTGAGTGTCTGAGTTCATTAATTTATTGTGCATTGTAGTTTGATTAAATCAACAGTTTGAATCACTTTAATCGGCAAGAATTGAAGACATTAGTGCAGAGACGCATTGACAACATAGTTTCACAGTACATACTGACGCATATGATACAAGGTCAACAAGACCTCACATATTGTGCAAGCCATAACCAACTATACGTATAATTACATAAATACATTAGGCATTCAATATTCTACAGCTATGTGTGCTCAAGCAGTGTAACATGGTTGTAGCTGTAGAGGGAAGTTTGAGCAATAGTGCACTGGTCCAGTCTGCCATAAGGAAGTGGAACCTGCATGCAGCAATATGTTGATTTGTAAATCTTCTGTTTGTGCCTAGGTAAGAAACTCAGACCCCGATGATCCCAACAGGGAGATGGTGGTCCAGCTGCTAGATGACTTTAAGATCTCTGGTGTCAATGGAACTCGTATCCTTTACAGCTTTATGTCTTTAATGTTTCTTGGCCTGTGACTTAGATGCAATCTTTTGTTTATATTTCCCACTGGAAGCACTAGAGCCTTTTAATCCTGCCTACTTTGTCAGGCAAAGGATTATTCTTTCCCTTGGTGTCAAATTTAGCTGGAAGGCAGCACGCTACTAACAATGTAAACAACAGGTGATGGGTATACTGAATGGAGCCTCGAATCCCAAACAGGCCCCCACCACTAACCATGCGTGCGTGTGTGTTGTTTGTTATGGACACTTTAGTCTAGAAAGATATCTCCAAAACCCTAGGCACAGCGGTAATATGATGCTCCCTAGTGTTCACACTCCTACAACACACCTTTCAGTACAAATATTACTACTTTTTTTGAAGGTGAATGACGTTGGGCCTCAACCAAGCCTAGGAATTATTTTGCAAAGAGGGACAATTTAAAGGAAAAGCAATATAGAGAATGACACACTAACAATCTCCTAATGGGTTCTCAGTCTGGTTTTACTTGCATTGCTGTCTGTTGCTATCTTGACTGCTGGGTTCATCAGATGTGTGCATGGTCTTTGAGGTGCTGGGACATCACCTGTTGAAATGGATCATCAAGTCCAACTACCAAGGCCTGCCTCTGCCTTGTGTTAAGAGCATCATAAGACAGGTAACCTGAGATCAATTGCTTCTCACTTTTGTTTTGCTGATGACTCATCTCCCAATACTTATGAAGCTTCAGTCATAGACAAGTGTCCTTTGGTCTTTTGGTCCTAAACATTAACAAACCTTTTTAAAACGGATAGTTCTGGTCCCGAGTTCTGATTGGCTGAGTCACATTTAAAGTTGTGGCATTCACTAATTTTCCATGTATGTATTTTCCAGGTTCTGCAAGGTCTGGATTACCTGCATACAAAGTGTCAGATCATCCACACAGACATCAAGCCGGAGAACATCTTGATGAGTGTTGACGAGCCTTATATCAGGAGGCTGGCAGCAGAGGCCACCGAGTGGCAGAGGGCTGGAGCTCCACCTCCCTCCGGATCAGCAAGTATGGGACACATATGCGCATTCATTCAAGTACGTTCATGAGTCCAATTTCATGATACTTTATACTAATTTGATATTCTCATTTCAGTAAGTACAGCTCCTGCACCAAAACAAGTAAGTTATGCTATGTAGTTACCCTTTCATTATTTACTTTTTGTCTAAGACATCAGCCTCCTGAATTTTTAGTGTAATACACATTTGTACACAGTTGTCCCACAAATATGCAACTAAGAATGTGAGTGTTTTTCTATTTGTTGTCCTGCTCCTCCTCAGACAGTAAAAATGTCCAAGAACAAGAAGAAGAAGTTAAAAAAGAAGCAGAAGCGTCAGGCGGAGCTGCTGGAGAAGTGCATCATGGACCTGGAGGAGATGGAAAAGACACCAGAGACACGAGAGGAGGAGGAAGATGAGGAGGAGGAGGACCCACAGTCTCCCAAGGCGCGGGCCTGTGCTCCTCTCCGACAGGTGTCTCTTCAGGACATAGGAAATGAGGAAACAGCAGGTAAGCAGCCATCATCACAGAGGAATAATCTGTGCTTCCTGTATTTTCAATGCCATTGCTTCTGTTGTAGCCATAATATGGTCTCTGGTATGAGTCATTTGAGCAGACTTGTGTAATCTTCTGTCCTTCTCTGATATCCCTAGAGAGCAGTGTGAATGCAGATCTAATGAGGGTGGGACCAGAGGGGCTGCCTGAGGTGAACTGTAATGGCCTCTCCCATGTGGAGGAGGAGGATAGGCAGGCCCAGTGGAGGGATGAAGACCAACACAATGGCAACACAGAACCCACAGAGGAATGTGCCACTCAGGAGGGGCCACGCAAGGAGTCCCCTCTTCACCCCATCTGCAACGGCGTGGACTCTGCTGAACTCAAGGAGCTGGACACTGAGACTGAAGGCAGAGGTGCTCACAGCAGTAGGGTGACTGAGAGAGGACCACCTGGTGGGCTGGAGGAGGGAGAGCTGGAGAAGAACAGGTGTCAGGAGGAGGAAGAAGAGGAGAGCACTAACTGTCAGTTTGGAACCCAGGAGGGCCTGAGAAATGGTCAGTCGCGCATCATTACATCTGAGGTTTTGTGCTAGTTGTTTGCTCTGGCTGGGCTGCCAGGGAGGTTTTGTAGTAACTGATCTATGTGAACTTTGAAATATTGGTTGTAACATGAAGGAGTCCTCTTTTAGTAGATGTTCAGTCTGTTCTTATGTCTCTCTCTCCCTGTTCTGATGGTTCAGGCAAGCAAGCAGCAGGAGCCCTGCTAGTCAACCCCCTTGAGCCACTCAACTCAGACAAGATCAAGGTCAAGATTGCAGACCTGGGAAATGCCTGCTGGGTGGTGAGTAGTCTGCTAATGACCTGAGGGATTTCCTGATTAAGGCTGAAGCCTTCCAGCTAGGGACACATCCAATGTCTTCGACCTGCCTCAATACTCTGAGCTTACAACTCTTTGTTTGACAATTCATATATTAGTAATGTTATGGTAGAAGGCAATGAGACAACTGTACGCTACTGTTTATATCTACCTCTATAGAGGAAACAGCCTAGACACTCTGCTCCCTTTCCAGTAGATAGTAATGCATTCTGCTCCTTGGAGACAGGGTACAGTATATGTGCTGTCTTAGTTACAGGTATTTTTGGATTCTGTCCAGCACCTGTTATTTAGGATTGTGATTTTTGTTCTCCTCTATCTCCCTCTCTCAGCACAAGCATTTTACAGAAGATATCCAGACACGGCAGTACCGGTCCTTAGAGGTGCTTATTGGTTCAGGATACAGCACACCAGCCGATATATGGAGCACAGCCTGCATGGTGAGATTGTGTTGACGATTGACTATTTGCATCACATCAAATGTGGAAAAAAACAAATCTGTCCAATTATCCTACACTTCTGAGGACTTCTGATTCCTGCCATCAGGATAGGAGAGCTGTTGGTTATTCGTTGTGGTAGATATTGGTCCCTCCACACACACTGTGGTGTCTGTATCCGGTGATTATGTTGTCTCTGTCTATCTCTGCTGTCTCCTCAGGCCTTTGAACTGGCCACGGGGGACTACTTATTTGAACCACATTCTGGTGAAGACTATTCCAGGGATGAAGGTATTGCTGTACTTCCTCTTCCTGTCCATTGTACAGTTTAGCCAGTTGTAATTGTACAGCATTAGTTTTATTCTGTGATTGGCATTTGTTTTTAAAATGCAAAGTACACAGAGAAGAGTTGTGTTGCATTGGTGGTCACTTTTAACTGTAATGCCTACTGTGAAAAGCTCCTCAAATAGTGCTTTTCCTTTAAATTGTCCCTCTTCCATCTTGGTGTCATTATGAATCACTTGAATATCCATGCATCTAATATGCGTTTCACAGTAGGCATGGAAATGTATGTATTTGACTACACATTACTGTGCAGTCATTTTTTGCACAATTTTTAACACTTATATAAGGTACTCCATTACAGTGATTTTATGAAACAAAATTTAGCTACAAGGAAACAGAATTTAATCATGTGATGTTGAGTACCAGCATTCCTGTGTCTATTTCACCTCTAACACATAGAGATGTATTTCTGTCACCACTGAAGATGGGCCATCTCCCCACTCCCTTACTCATCTTCTTCTATCCCTTTCCTCACTCACTCTTCACGTTTCCTTGTCCTCCTCCTCCTTATGTTAACTTTGCTTGGCGTAAAGTTTTTGTGCCGACTTGATTCTGCTTCGTGTCGTGCTTACCTGCATGTGCTGAGATTTAGTCTTCAGTTTATTGGCACTCCTTGCACAACTGTGACTTGACCTTGTCTCTTACAGCACATGAACTCTTCACCTCTTGGCTTAACATTCTGCCACTGCTTCTCCTGTAGCATGACTGCGCCTTAATACGGCCTCTTACCCTGCACCACTCAGTATACTGTATGAGTTTCAGTTTGTATGGCTTTGGTTTCTGTGGCTTTAACCATGCTCCTTCATTTTCCTCCTTAGATTTTCCATCTTTTTGCTTTATCTTGTTTTCATATATGAAACTCTATGGCCTACCTCATTGTAATAACTTTTGTTTGGCAAAAATAATATGGTCTTTGCATACATGTGCTTCATGTCATACTAGGCTATCATTCTCCATTTGTCCTAATATGTTGTTCCACATGGGTCTTTTTTCCATCTCTCTCCTACTCCCTCTCTCATTTGCTGTCTTGTCTCTTCACTGTCATCCTCTCTCCATTCTGTTACCCTACGACTGTTTCTCTCCCTTCCCTCTCCTCCTTCCTTTTCTCTCCTCTCCTCTGATGTTGCCTCATCTCCAGACCACCTTGCTCTCATAATTGAGTTGCTTGGTAAAATCCCGCGCCACTATGCTCTGAGTGGGAAATTCTCACAGGAATACTTCATCAAGAGAGGTATGCCACCCTCTGTCTGTGGCCTGCCCTGGGAACAGTGGGAGGGAGGGAGAGGCAGAAAGGGGCAAGTTCCCTGACAGCACTTTCAGACCCGCCAAGGTTGTTGTTG
Organism: Gephyroberyx darwinii; assembly: GCA_900660455.1. Taxonomy (NCBI): domain Eukaryota; kingdom Metazoa; phylum Chordata; class Actinopteri; order Trachichthyiformes; family Trachichthyidae; genus Gephyroberyx; species Gephyroberyx darwinii. Next base: position 12,819 of record CABFOQ010044430.1, on the reverse strand, counting down.
TGTGCAGGCTGATGGGCAGATTGCATAAAAATTAACACAGACTACTAAATGTCAAGCTACTATAAACAGTGTTCCCTACTACCCCACCCCACTGTCTCGGACTATAACGTTGAGCCTTGATAAGATAACCTGAGTGATGATTTTAGTTTTTTAGCACGGCTGTATGATGAAATTGAGACTACAGGTAATGGCCGAGTCCCAGTATGTTTATTAACCAACCAAACTTGATTCTGGGCAAGTTTATGGATGTGGGTGTGGTATAAACAAAACCAAAACAGAAAATAATTTTAAATTTAATACATTCACATGTAAGATTCTTCATTAATATTTTTTTTATTTGTAGTAGTAGTGATTTTTCACTTTGCTTTGTTGGCAAACATGATGCAAGCAACTTAAATCCTCTGCTTCAAGATGGGATAGAAATATGTTTGAAGAACAAGTATGTTTTAGTGAGCCTGCTTCCTATGGAAAGGTGTTCATTTTGGCTCCTGGGCTGGAAACATTTTAAGAAACTAGTTAAGATGAATGCTGGGAGCATAATACCCCACCCCTTGTAATGTGGATAGGGATGGCAATGGGTAATATCCTGACTTTCTATGTCTGTCCATCCTAACACTACAACAAACTGGCTGTGTTTGTATGCTGTCAGTCTGATCCTTCTCCTCCTTGGCCCTCCACCCACACACCCAGAGTGGG
>CABFOQ010044315.1:20349-31928 GCA_900660455.1 Gephyroberyx darwinii | reverse complement strand
CGACGCTCTTCCGATCTGAAGGGTCAGGGTAGTGTTTCTTGAAGAGGTGGGTTTTCAGCCTGCGGCGAAAGATGGGCAGCGACTCTGCTGTCCTGACATCAGTGGGGAGTTCATAGAAGACTGTGACCGTGTAGATCGGCCACAGGGGCCTCTGAGCGATGGGGCAACCAGTCGCCTCGAGGCAGCAGAGCGAAGTGTTCGGGCTAAATGAACCGAAGGCTTGACTATAGCCTGGAGGTATGAAGGAGCTGTTCCTTTCACTGCCCTATAGGCTAGCACCAGGGTCTTGAACGGGATGCGAGCTGCTACAGGGAGCCAGTGTAGAGAACAGAGAAGGGTAGTTGTGTGGGAGAACTTGGGGCGGTTGAACACCAGACGAGCTGCAGAACAAGCTCCAGAGGTCTGATGGCAGACCACCAGCAAGGAGGGAGTTGCAGTAGTCCAGGTGGGAGATGACAAGAGCCTGGATGAGCACCTGCGCCATCTCATCAGTGAGGAAGGGGCAAATCCTCCTGATGTTGTAGAGGAGGAATCTGCAGGAGCGTGCCACTGATGCGATGTTTGCCAAGAACGACAGTTGGTCGTACAGGGTCACACCCAGATTCCTCGCAGTCAGAGTTGAGAACAGAACCAAGAGATGTGTAGAGGGAAAAAAGAAGAGGACCCAGAACCGAACCTTGCGGAACCCCAGTAGTCAGCCTGCATGGTTCTGACACAGACCCTCTCAGCATCACCTGGTAGGAGCGACCCGTCAGGTAGGATGCAAACAGGGAGAGTGCAGAGCCTGAGACACCCATCCCCTCAAGGGTAGAGAGGATCTGGTGATCTGGTGGTTCACCGTGTCGAATGCTGCAGACAGTTCCAGGAGTATCAGGACAGAGGAGAAAGAGTTTACTCTAGTGGCATGGAGCGACTCTGTCACTGCCAGGAGGGCGCTCTTGGTCGAGTGACCCACCTTGAACCCGGACTGGTGGGGGTGCAAGAGGTACAAGGACAGTTGATTAAAGAAAAAAGATTAAAGATTAAAGTTCAAGAGTTTTGGATAGGATGGGTAGAAGGGAAACCGGTCTGTAGTTTTTGACCTCAGAGGGTCAAGTGTTGGTTTCTTCAGAAGGGGGGTGACTTTGGCAGTCTTGAAAGCAGAGAGAAAGCATCCAGACACCAGAGATTAGAGCTCAAAGCTTGATGTTTGTATTGTACATCTTAATTGTACATTATGTATTATACACTCTATACTGTACGTAAGGCTTTAACTGTATTTTATGGTCTCAGTACTTGTACTCTGTGCAATGACAATAAAGTTGAATCTAATCTACTCTCTTTACTTTTGTCTCTCTCCCCCTCAACCTTTATGACCTCTTGAGATACAGTAGTGACATTTCGTTTAGCATCTCTTGTGCATTGTTTGTGGTGCATTGTTTCTGTCTTGTCTCCCTGTCGTCACCTTTCCCATTCAAGTTGTTATTCTCTTTCTGTGTGTCTTAAGATGAAGGAAAAATTAAAGAGTTTAGAGTTTTTGTAGTATAACAGATGTGGCTGATGGACTTCCAAATTCACCTATTTTTTCTTTGTCTCCAGAGTATTTAATCTTTTATCTCCTCGGTGGATCCTTGTTGTTTTTAGAGTGTTTCACTTGATAACAGCTTTCAAATAGGATGCTGGCACATTTGGAGAGAAAATACGTGGCAGCATGAGAGATAATAAGGAAGATGATTATTTGGATCAAGTCTAGACATCTGTCCCTATCAAGATCTTTCCATGTCTGTTTCCTTCTTTCTTTCTATCTCACTCACATCTCTCCCTCTGTCTCTTTGTTTCTGACTGCATCTGTTTATTGCTCACTTTCTTTCTCTTTCTCTCTTTCTCTCCAACCAGCCCCATCTCATTTTCCTCTCTCTCTCTCTCTCTCCCCCCTCTCTCTCTCTCACCCCTTATGCCCCAACAAATGTCTTATATTTCCAATGATGATTCAGCTCATAAATCTTGATAAAGCCACAGGCTGTTCCGTTTCAGAGGTACAGGAAACTCTTTCAGGAGCAGGAGCGGTCGGAAGATGAGGAATGGCTCTCGTTCACTGGGTTGTCCTGTTTTTCTTTTTTTTTTCCATTTCGATGATGTCTTCTGGGAGAGTGCATTCCTGTGTATTCAGAGCACCTTCTGGTGTCAAATGAATGTATGCTGTGAGCATGTGCACACACATATTCGCACACGTATACTCATAGACGTGCTCATATTCACAACACACACGCACAGGACCACTCACACACTCACACATCTCCCTGTTGTGGCAATGATGTCACTATCCAGGTGCAGCAGTAAGGGATTAACCCCTAATGAGTGCCTGTCATTCCCTTAAAAACCTGTAATTGTTCCACGTCATTACCAAGCAGCTACGTCTTAAACACAGCCTCCACTGAGCCATTGTTCTGTTGTGTTTTCTCTGTAAGCTGATGTTTCTGCAGTGACATACTTCCTCTGAGCAACAGTTGCTTTTCCCAGCTGCTTTTAGAAGCTTTGAAATGGCGCTATTGTTAATAGTATAGTATTAAGGCAATGGGAGGGCAGGGGGGAGGCTAAAGTTAGTAACTTTGATGCGCAGCATGGATTATAGAGAAAATACGACTTGGCTACCATTATGTCCATGCGTGGAAAATGTTGAAATACTGAGCTGCAAACTGATGTGATAAATGAAACAACAAAACTCAATATTTTCAAATTTCCAGCTGGAGTTTTTTCAATTGAAAGTATTCTATTCTTTTTACTTGTTCAGTATATGTGTCGATATATGAGGACCATTGAAAGAACTTTTAACTTTCTTTGACTTTTCCACTATTTAAAAGTAGCTTGTCTAGCATTTTCCCCAAGGATATAGTCAGAAGAATTGAGACTAAAACAGTCTTCAGTTCTGAATGAAATCATTTACCAACTCTAATATTTGATATGTTAGCAATATGAACTTAACATAGCTAATGTATGTTACAATCTGTCTGTTTGTCAACAACAGTGACAATCAACATATAACCTAGTTAGCCATCTAGTGAATATTAGCTCTACAGGTTAGCTCAAGCTTATAACATATATATGGCACATATTCTTTTTATTTTATGGTTATGATTATTTTTCTTATTTCTTATAATATCTTTTCATATATTTTAGTGTGATTTTTTTTATATTGTATTCTTGGCATTTGCTTTTTACAGTACTTGCTTTTATTCTTTTGTTTTTTATTCTTCTCTTGCTATGTGATTCTGATTCTGAAATGTCAGTTCAATATATAATGAAGAGTCACGTTACTCTTTCTGTTTTAGACAGTGATGTGCAGAACAGAGTTCTCCAGTTACTGTTACTGGATTAAAGCAAAGGGCAATGGACCAGAACAAACATCTCACCTGACATTAACTCACATTAATCTAGTACAAGGTACATCATTAATTAATGATGACATTCACAATTCAATGTTATCTGATAACCATGGCTCATCTGTTTAAAGATACTTTGACAGGTATGCCCACACAGAGAACAACTTACCACTAGACTATCTTGCCACACAACTGAATGTCCCTATGAGCAACATGTCTGGGGTTAATTACAAGCAACTTTTGCACCTATACAGGGTCCATCCCAAAGCTCAGAAAATTAGTTTTCAAATGTATTAATTCTGTTTAACAATAGAATATAGTTATTAAGGGATAAAAGTGACACATCAGCATTTCAATATCAATAAATTAATTTTGAGACATTTGCATTATTACTGTAAAAAAGACACCATTGTTGAGAAGGTTGGCAGCGTCTACCAGCCTCTACACTGCATTTTGCGTTGTGTACCACTGGGTCAGATTTCACAGGAAATCTGCTGGATTGCTTTACAGCACAAAACAGGAAGACAGACGCTGTTCTTCCAGTGGAAACAGAGCTAAAGCTTTCAGATGGTGGAACAAATAAGAGGCCGAAGGAAATATCACGTTGTCAGTTAACTGTTGTTATTATTACTCTGAAAACAAACGCAGATGGAGCTTTCCCAGGGGGACACGTGGCAACATGTTCTTTCTGACAGGAAGAAATGGGGTTCATGGGAACTGCTATCTTAATTTTGAGAAACACTAGCACTACGAACAATACCACTGGCGTGAGATAGAGGCTACCAATTAATTTGATAATCATACATTGATGTTTCAAAATGCTGCACAAAGCACCTTTACGGTCAGGATTACTATTAATTAAGGTTTATGTTTAGGTGTGCATTGATGCAGGTTAAGGATAGTAGGAGTTCATCTTTTTGGCATTGTTATTTTATTTGACAGTGACATGAAAGATGGGAGACGTGATGAGCTGGATTCAAACCCGGGTTGTTGTGGTTACATTTATGCACCTCTGCCAACTGAGCCATCAGGACACCCCTTATTCTTTTGAGAGTGACAGTTCTTCCTGTGTGTGTTGTCTCTATATGTGTGTGTCTGTCTTCCTATACCATATATCAGCTTTCATAGCCTATCTCATCCTTACCCCTCACTTACACTTGCCTGTGCAAGTGTGTGTGTGTGTGTGTGTGTGTGTGTGTGTGTGTCAGTTGATTAAAAGTGTTATTTATGAGGTTAAAGTGCTGAGTACAGGAATTCTCCACTGTACGCCAAGCAGAGTGCTACTACCACTCACTTTCCCTTACACATACACACGCACACACGCACACATACACATACACATCCTCATGCACACACACACATATGCTGAGCTTGGGTAGTTTTCTTTCTTGCACACCCACCCACCCGTACACACGCACACATGCTATTACACTAAGGTGAATTTTGTGCCCCCTTGTGCATTTCTCATTTCTTTTCCAATGACGTTTTTATTAAAGGATAACATGTAGACAGAGCTCTTTGTAAAAATAACATTAATTCAGATGTTGCTTAATTGCATGGGGGATTTAGGCATACTCTCCTGTCCAATTTGCTGGTACAATTCCCCACAAAATCCCTCCGCCTGCTCCTAATCTGCAAACCAAGCAAATGGTTTTTTTTTTCCAGTCTTGAAAGACATTGGAATTATATTAGGATTAATAGGATGCGAAAGATGTAGCAAAGCATCACTCAAACACTCTCCAGTTCTATCGCTGAATTCAATTTAGAATGTTTTTCAGCTCCTCTGTCATACCGCCCTGAGCATGCCTGAGTGCTTTTCTTTTTCTTACAAAACCACACAAATGCACAGACACTCAACACCCATTTTCTCTCTCTCTTCCCCTCTCTGTCTGTCTCTCACACACACACACACACACACCCACGCACAACACACTCAGACATACGCTTAACTTTTCAGTACATTCAGTGGCTGGAGCTTTGACATAAGACATATCACTTTTTATTAATTACATTGTATCACGACAGACTGGTCCACGTTCAGAAAGAAATCAAATCACCATCATCATCACCATCATGACTCAATTTGATCATTTCTACATCACACTATGACTGTACAAGTTCCCTCTAGTGTGTGTCTGTGTGTGTGTGTGTGTGTGTGTGTGTGTGTGTGTGTGTGTGTGTGTGTGTGTCCATCACCAGAGCACAGATGAGTAGCATCAGAACTTTTGCGATACCAAATAGCAACCTGCTTTTCACAGACAGACATTACCAAAGTTGTTTTCCTGTAGGAACACCCCAACTTCACTTGGTCCCCTTTGACATACCAATCTTTCTGACATTTGAAAAAGCTTTTTTGCTTAGAAGCACCCTAAAACTTATTTTTTACATTTTAACATCTCAGCTTTGAGAAACCATACAATTGGGTAACGAGACCATGCAGTGTATTGCATTGGTGAAGTCTTTGTTCTATTTTGACTCTTACTACAAATACCTGATGAAACCAGACATACACAACACATCCACAGCCCTCTCCTTTTTTTTGATCATGGTGGTAGCAGTGAAACCCTCTAAACACAGAGAGAAAACGTACAGAACAAAATAACTGGTACTGAAAAAGATATTCTGTATATGGCAAATCAGATTCTTTTTCAGACACGCAGTTTGTGGCATTACATTCTTCAAGGGGCTGGATCCCAAAAGCATCTAAGCTAAGGTGATCCTCCGCTTAAAGATGGCCTTTATGATATTTCAGCTGTATTAGATAGTATATATCAGACAGTGATGTGTGAGAGAGAGGGGATGAAATGCAATATGGATCATAACATTTTCAAAGTCATGATGTTTGTGTAGATGGCATAGAGCCGCTAGGTTTCCCCTTTATTTCATAGTAAACCAATAGGTAAACAAAAGTATCTGTTAATATTGCTGATATACTTTTGTGAAACCCAGGTTTAGGAAATTGCGTAGAGAAGAAGGCTGATTTTGCAATAATATAAGTAAAACAATTATGTGATTCCATAAATCTTAGCTGCCATAATACTAACTTCACTCCTGCGGGTGAAGTCATTTATCATGAACTGGTGAACCCCGACAATAAACCAATTACTGATTGCTCTGTTGAATTTCATTGCATTTGAACTAGACTTTAGCTAGAGTTTGAACCAGCCCCACCGTTACCCTCCTGGCTCACTCTTGCATCAATCAGCCTTCTTCCACATACACACTCACACACACACTGCCGGGAGAATGAGCAAATGCAGCTCCACATCCCGAGGGCCATATGTCATTTTGTGTCATTTGTGAGTCCCCAACTATCCATTTCTCTGCCCTCCGCTTCCAAGACAAGAAGAAAATAGTACAATCTAGATACCGACACAGTCTCGGACACAGCAGTTAGCATTATTTCTTTCAGCAGCTTATTCACATTTGTACATGTATTTTGTTCATTCCTCTCGCTGTTATTTCATTTTAGAAAAACAAAAGAAAAATGTAGCACTTCTAGAGACCAAAGTTTAAGACTATCACGTACAGTAGGCAGCATAGAAGAGGAAAGTTGGTAAAATAGTCTATTTTACAGTAGGTCACTTGAATAAGAGAGAGAGAAGTCTGTGATTGTCAGTCCCTCCTTGTCCGAGGCGTCCATTCATAGTAGTTTTTTCTTACCGATGGGATATCTCTGTGATGTGTGGCATTGAAACATCCCTCTTATAGCCTCTTCCTGTAACACCAACTGTCAACCATAAACCACCACCACTGTCTAATCTGACACAGTTCACAATTTACAAAACACACCAGGTACATACACACACAGTGCAGCCAATTGAGATGTTGCTTTGAAGGACTCTACTCTTGTGAATATCTTTTGACATCCGAGACATTCATATGCACTGTGTTGTCTCACAGTTTTTTCCAGCTAACACACAGGCCCTCACACATCCTGTCCTGTTATTGCACAGCATTATTGTGTGACTAGCTCTGAATACGGTGAATACACTCACTCAGTGTAAACTGTACTTGACTATACAGCAGGGATGAATTTTGAGGATTTTGACCATTAGCCCCACATTCAAGTTCAGACGAGTGATAATAATGTTGCAGTAGCTCAGACTAAATTTACTAGCTCACAGACTTGTAAAACATCCATCCCTGCCGTAGAGTATACTGTGCATGAGGACAGACAAAATAGCTGTTAACAGGGAGCCCGACGTAAAAAACTCAGCTTTATCTTACACATTTGCTAAAACTTAATCAGTTAAACAGAGATCAATTTCAGTCAATCAATTTGTTGTTGCAAAAGGCAACCTCAGATATTAATTCTCGCATAGAAAGAAATATACAAAATGTCTCTTAATAAACAATTTTATAAACAAATTTAGTATAAATTAAAAAAATCAACATTTTAAATTTCACAAACCTCGATACCATCAAGTGCTGTTGATAGGAAACAAACAAATTAGACTTACAAACCAAATTCTTATATGGATGTTTTACATCTAACTAAGGCTTCTAAAAACTGGCTGTCAGCGTGAACTGTAGTGGTTTTGACTTTGTTCTATTTTATACCTCAGTAAATGTGTTTACGTGCGTGCATGGGAACTGTTTTATGTCTGTAAGCGCTTGACTAGATACTACGTGAGCTACAGAGTGAGTGAAGTGCTTCTCAATAATATGGTGCATTATTGAGTTTATTTTCAGTTTGTAAGCATTTGGTTGATTGCCAATAAATTGTGTGTGTGTGCGTGCGTGCATGAGAGAGTTTTTTTGTGTGCATGTGTGTGTGTCTTGAAGCCAGCCATTGGAATGTGATAGGAGTGTGAAGTTGAAGTTTTGGCTTATAGAACCATCTACGCTAGGCCACAGTGATGATGGATGTTCACTCACTGGTTCTCTCTCGGTGTCCCTGAGGACATTCACACCTCCTCTCTCTCTCTCTCTCTCTCTCTCTCTCCCTCTCTCTCCCTCTTCCATGCCACCTTGAAACACTCTGTTTCTCTTCTCTCTCTACACAACCCACTCTCACCTTTGACACCCACGGTCCACTCTTTCTCGCTCCATCCCTCACCCTTCTCCCCCCTTCTTCCCCATCTCCCTCTTCTCCATTTCTTCCTAATATGCATTATTACCTCTCCTCTTATTTCTCCTCCCCACTCCTCCCCATTCCTGTCCCTGCTCGCTCTCTTCTTCTCCTCTACCTCTCCCTTTCTCCTTGCCTCTCTCTCCATCCCTCCTTCCTTCTCGGCCATAAAACAATAAGTCTTGAATGTCTGTGAGGAGACTGTGCTAATGGAGCCCATTAGGCTGTAATGAAATATACATTACACCATTACAGGGGACGGGGCCTGGCTAAAGCACTGCACCGCTCAAATAATAAAACATGCACAATTCAATTTCCTTCTCAGGCCGTTTTGAGTGTCTTTCAGTGTGTGCACGCGCATGTATGTGTGTGTCTGAGGAGACGGAGGGATGACGGGATAAGGTATATGTGTGAGTGAGTGTGTGTACAAGATGTCTGTGAGTGCGCCCAGGCGTGCATGTGTGCGCTGGTGTGCGTCCCCTCTAGCACAGATGTGGTTTTCAAGGATGTCTGAGTGCTGAGAGCCTTGATGATTTAATATGGGTTGACCGAATGAACCACACCTCATACAGCACCGCGGCCCACACATCTGACCGAGATCTGACCACTCAAAATCCAGCCTCCCTTAGCAACCTTAACACCCCCCCCACCCCCCAGCTGCGCACAAATACATCAATTGACCTCTGACACCAACGCTTGACATCACAAAGTGAAGCATCTGTCACTTAAACCCCCAACCTCAAACTCTCAGCATCATATTTCTCTGTACAGTGCAGTCCAGGCCTGAACAAAATAAATATATTTCAGAAAACAATAGAAATATACAATATGCAAGTAGGATTTGAGTGCATCTATCCATATAATGTATATCATTCTGTCGCATGAGGAGATAGTGTACGTCAGTGCTATGAACTAAGGATAAACTGAGGCTGACCGAGCTTGAGTACATTTAGAGTATTGGGCGTTCACAACAAGGGGTTTTAAAAAGCATCCACACCCTTAATGATGATAGAGTACCTCACTCTTTCTCCTTAACACCCATCTGCATCATTCATGTTTCCCATAGCCGTTCAATCCAGCTTCATTTGGCGCTGTGTTGTGTTAGTGAAGGACATTTTCAAACAGCAAAGTTGGCCAACCAGCTACTATCTTAAGTAGTCTGTCCTCCTAATGTCATCTGACGGTCAGCATGCCATCTTGTGTTTATTTATGATTTTTTTTTTGGTCATCATATAAGTCCGTTACAGCTGTTCCAGTGTGTCCATTGTCATCTGTCCGGACTTTTCCTCAGACGGCGTTTGATGACGATGTTGACATTTATATTCACGTACAGTTCAGAGAGACAGACAGACAAACAAACAGGGGAAACACAGTGTCTTCATGGCTCGACTTCACACAGAGCCATTTCCTCAGAAGCCTCTGGCCATAGTACAGTCTCATATTTACACACAAAGTGAAATGAAAGTTCCCAGAAACCCCCCCCCCCTCTTACTAGGCCTCATGATGACTCATGAAGTCTTGTTAATCATGTTCCATCAACTTAGCCCCAATCAGTTTAAAGCATTTGAAAAGAAGTTTTTTTTCCACAGTTAAACTATTCTTAGTAAATGTCTCTTCGAGAAGGAACAAGGGAAGGAGTAAAGATGCACAAAGGAGAAGAGGACGGGAGCGAGGAGAAAGGGGGCGGGGCGTTTGGGGATGGGTCCGGGAATTTTTTGATTGCCTTTAAGAGTTTGATAATAGCTTCACATCCTGTACAGTGGTACGTTACGCTCACACACGCAAGCACGCACACACACACGTACACATACTACAAACTTCATTCATGCGTGTCATTATGTCCATCCAAGCACACACACACACACACACACACACACACACACACACACACACACACACACACACACATAAATACATGAATACACTTTTTTGTTATTTTTTGTTTCTATTTCTGTGGTTACTATTTGCTTTGTTCTGCATTTCTGGCCACCTCCTTTCTCTTTCTTGGATGTGTAAATAGACTTTCCTCCCTTCCTCCCTCTCTTTATTCCACAGATCCTGATAGTGACTCTAAGAGCTGCCTTTCCCAATGTCATCCGCTTCTGCTGCTGTGCGGCAGCCATTTATATGGGATATTGTTTCTGTGGATGGATCGTACTTGGGCCCTATCATGCCAAGGTACACACACACCCATATGACTAATGAGATACCGCAGTTACTATGCAGTGTTTCTGACGGAGACGAACGGGCATGAGTCATTCAGTCTTAAAGGCCACAAGTGCATTTCACCATAGCTTAATTTTTCATAAAATGTCCTCTGGCGAATCATCATGACAATGAATAATTAACGAGAGCAGGAAAGGACATTTACTAAATATGAAACCTTAAAACATTCTCTTTGTGCATTTTGTACTTTTGTCTATGGTGTACTGCTTGCGGTATTATATTGGTGCACTGTGTATTGGTAGCAAGTGGGCAAGCAACTGCTGTAATAGTTTAGTAGTTGCTCTGAGCCAGTAATCAAGAAGAAACCTGAAAGCATTGAAACTTTATAAGAGATATTAGAAAGAGCAACTATAGTAAAACCTCACTCATCCAAATCTCAGACATCTGTCTCAACGAACAAAATATGCAGCCAATGTCCTTGTTAGTATTGACAATTAGAGCGGTGGAATGAACTCCCTACTGTCAGGACAGCAGAGTCGCTGCCCATCTTTCGCCGCAGGCTGAAAACCCACCTCTTCAAGAAACACTACCCTGACCGTTCCTCTTCAAGAAACACTACCCTGACCCTTCCTCTTCAAGAAACACTACCCTGACCGTTCCTCTTCAAGAAACACTACCCTGACCCTTCCTCTTCAAGAAACACTACCCTGACCCTTCCTCTTAGCACTTGCTTATATACTTATATGCTTCACTTATTTGTCTTAGCTCTTGTTTATTTGCTTCACTTATTTGTTTAATTAAAAAGTAGGTAGCTAACTTATTGCACTTTTACCTCTACACTGGTTCTGCTCTTAGATGTTTGTTTAGGAAGGAAATGCACTTACGATTTCTGGTGACTAGTACTTCTCTTGCCTACCTATGTTGAATGCACTTATTGTAAGTCACTTTGGATAAAAGCGTCTGCTAAATGCATGTAATGT
>CABFOQ010044315.1:3643-20329 GCA_900660455.1 Gephyroberyx darwinii | reverse complement strand
TAGATTCCTCCTCTACATCAGGAGGATTCGCCCCTTTCTCATTGACAAGGCAGCGCAGGTGCTCATCCAGGCTCTCATCAGTCATCTTCCGCCTGGACTACTGCAACTCCCCTGCCCTGGCGTCTGCAATCAGACCTCTGGAGCCTTGTTCAGAAAGCTGCAGCTTCTCTGGTGTTCAACCACCCCAAGTTCTCCCACACAACTACCCTTCTCCATTCTCTACACTGGCTCCCTGTAGCAGCTCATCCAGTTCAAGACCCTGGTGCTAGCATATAGGGCAGCACCTCCCTATCTTTCGCCGCAGGCTGAAAACCCACCTCTTCAAGAAACACTACCCTGACCGTTCCTCTTCTAGAAACACTACCCTGACCCTTCCTCTTCTAGAAACACTACCCTGACCCTTCCTCTTCAAGAAACACTACCCTGACCCTTCCTCTTCTAGAAACACTACCCTGACCCTTCCTCTTCAAGAAACACTACCCTGACCCTTCCTCTTAGCACTTGCTTATATACTTATATGCTTCACTTATTTGTCTTAGCTCTTGTTTATTTGCTTCACTTATTTGTTTAATTAAAAAGTAGGTAGCTAACTTATTGCACTTTTACCTCAGCGCTGGTTCTGCTCTTAGATGTTTGTTTAGGAAGGAAATGCACTTACGATTTCTGGTGACTAGTACTTCTCTTGCCTACCTATGTTGAATGCACTTATTGTAAGTCACTTTGGATAAAAGCGTCTGCTAAATGCCTGTAATGTAATGTAATGTAATGTAATGTAGAAGCCTTGGGCTGTATCCAAATAGCACACATATCTCAACAACCTCCATCCCGGAGGATCTTGGATTGGTTTTACTGTAGCTACTTGATTTAAACTGAATTTAAATGAAATGTATTAAATTGTATTTCCTATTGGTATTGGTGTTCCTTTGCGTTGACGCGTCTCATCCTTGCCCCGTGTACACAGTTTCGTTCCCTGTCCATGGTGTCAGAGTGCCTGTTCTCTCTGATCAACGGGGATGACATGTTCATAACGTTCGCCGAGATGGAGCATAGTGGCACGCTGGTGTGGATCTTCAGCCAGGTCTACCTTTACACCTTCATCTCCCTCTTCATCTACATGGTGCTGTCCCTCTTCATCGCACTCATCACCGGAGCCTACGACACCATCATGGTACAGTGGTTTAGTTTAGTTTACAATTATTGCTCCTATTGTTTGCACACATTTTGAAATGATCACTGTGCCTTCATTTTGCAAGATAAAATAAAATTGTAGGAAATGAAGTCAAATGAAATTTATTACAATAAATGCTCAAACGTTATGTGACCAGTGACCAGGATTTGTGAGGTGACATAACTATGTAAGCATTGTTTTTTCATTGTCTTCCTGCAGGCCCAAACCCAGGAGCAGGTCCGCATCACAGATCTGCACGCGTTCATCGCAGAGTGCATGGACACGCCCAGCTCTGGGAAGTTTCGTGGTCCAGAGGGCTCGTCTTGCTCCTTCCTCTGCTGCTGTGACTGGTGAGGAGGAGGAGGAGGAGGAGGTGGTGGAGGAGGTGGATTGGTCTAAATGAGGATGGAGGGCAGAATAATGAAGAGAGGGGGTGGCAGCAGTGTGTGTGTGTATTTCTGTGCATGTGTGCAGGATTGTGCATTTTTAAGTGTGGGTCTCTCCGCATTCAAGTGTGTGTGTTTGTGTGGGTCTGTACATTCAAGTGTGCGTCTGTGTGTGTACATGTAGCACAGCTCTGTGAGTGATGAGTATGCATATATGTGCGTTCTTGCATATCTCTCTCCACCAAAAGGAGTCTTGTGTGTGTCACTGAGGGTTTGAAGTACCATATCTCCATTCCAGTGACGATGGATTGTAATTGTGCTCCTTTTTTTCCCCCAGATGCCCAAGTGGGACGATGATGCCTTGAGGATGAACTGACTGACCTTGGACCATACTGTCCTCTGTTGCCAAGGTTACGGTTTTGCATTTTAATTCCTGCTGGAACGGTAGAGCGTACTGTACAGTTACAAGCCTTATTACCTGCTTCAGCTTTTGTGCTGTATGAATTATTTATTGGCTTCTTCTGACATGTCAGTTTCTAAGGGTTTTGATGGCTAAGCTCATAATGCTGGTGCACATTCTGCTAAACACTTGTGTTGTACTGGACACATGGTCCGATAACGTAACGTGTGTAGAATTTTAACTTGCATGGTCCACTATGTACAGGATTTTTATATTTAATATATATTAGAACTTTTTTTATTAGCTATTATGGTTGTGCCACATGGAGACCTAGCAGACAGGATTTTTGTGCCTCTTGATTTTGTATATACGTTCTCTGAATCTCCATACCAATGGCAGAAAAGACATAAAACAAGATAGACAAGACGAGATGAAACGGAGTGACCGATAACTGCTGTATATATGCATTAGCTTCTGCAGCATTTTCTGTGGAGCCTTTTCCTCCCATTTCCATTTCATTCTTCACTCCTCATCCTTTTGTTCATGGCCTCCTTTGGATGGAATGAGATGATGACTGCACGAGGAAGGACAAGCCCTGCAGCCAACCAGTTAGTCATCAATATGTATGAACTATTTCTGCTGTAAAGAGCCAGGTGACTCTGCACGCTAATGCACTGCGAGACAGAGCCTTTCCACTGTGGGTTTTTAAGTGCACTGCACAGGGTTTGCACGTAATGCTTGGGAAAATCTGAATTTCAACAATGTCAAATGTTTTTATGCTGTGTCTCCTGAATAATTTTGTGAGTGACTAAATAGATAGGCAGCTGTGACAGTTGTGTCTGTATTTTATATGATGTGTCAGACATGCACAGTGTCGGCACAGTGACATTGAAGCCATGTGTGAAAGGGTAACTGCTCATTTATTTTATCTGTCTCTACAAACCAGCATATGGTCTACTTCTTCATTCACGGTCTTTAAGGGACTGAATGGTCATTTGTTATCTATCTTTTAATAGAGAAACCTATTGAGGTGGTCATGTCATTCCAGTGTGCTGTGTGAAGACAGATGAAGGGCACTGTTTAAAGGAAAGGGGATTTTCACTGTTCAGGCTTAAGGGGAACAAAGAGAATTAAGATGTCTACCCAGAAATGTTATTGTGGTTTTTTTTTTAATATGATTTCTTGTTCCATGACTCGTTTACTTGAATTGATTAATATGGGTTATAGTCTTGATCGGTAAAATAAATGTGTTTCTTCTAATTAAAGTTTACTTACACTCATGCACTTAATGAAGAATGATGTAAGGGACGTACAGATTCAAGTGGTGTAAAATGTCTCACGTGGGAGCCATATAGCACAATAGAGCAGAGCACTGTATATATAATGCATCTGTTAGTGCTCTCCTGACACTCCTCAGATGGTTATTTAACGCTGATTTGATTTGATGAGAACGATATCCTTACTCGCTACATGTGTTTGTTTTATTTAGATGCTGTTTCAATTATTTTACCTCATTCCGAGAAGATGCAAATAATAGCTACAAGGGTTTCTATATAGGAGGTACTTAGACGGGTTTTTACCCTGATGTGGATCAAATCTTTTCTGTGACGATGTTGCCTTGAGAATGTACTCCTGAGCAAAATAAATTGGAAAAACACTGAAACTGTGTCAAGGTTTCTGAGATAAGTAACCCAGGTCAATGTTATTCAACCTGTGGTTATTTTAAGCTCCACCATACTACTGTACTACTTCTATGATCACTGAACCAAAACAGACACTTCCTGTGTTCAGTTTGAATGGTCAGTTGCTCCTCTTGAATACAGTAAAATGTCAAAATAGTATTTAGCCAAGTAATGGACTTGTGAATTCTGTCTATTTCCATTCATGCATTTAGGATGTATTGTAAAAAGAATATATATATTTCTACTGATAACCATTCTGCTAAAAAACAAAACAGGGACAGAGTGTGGAGCTTGGTTAAGATTTTTGAGTGGCCACACATGACACACAAACAGAATATACTTTAGGTAACATTTGGTGCAACATCTCTGGTGAGGCCATCTCACTTTTGGAAGGAGCTAAACACACGACGGGAGGTTGGGGGATCATCAATTGCACAAATGGAATTACCACAAGTCTAATACGCAGTTGGAATGGGCGTGATGCCGAGCCACTGGTAGGCGGGTGGTAGAATGGCACCACTAGAGGGAGAGAGTAGGCTCTGTCTACAGCCACCAGCTAGACAGTCATAGGAAATCAATACAGTCTAGGGGAATAAAAGAAAGGAAAGGAAACTGAAACACAGCTCCTTGGGGAGGAGAGGAGGAGTGAAGCATGAAAAGGCTCGGTTTGTGGCATTCATAAGAGGTAAACAAAAGAAAACACAGGAAAAACAATACTGAGATAGTCTAAGTAAAGTACTCAGCTTTTGAGGCCACTATTATCACATACCATACCTACCATACATCTCAATCTCAACACAAGATAAGTGGAAGTAGAGAGATGGGCGATGCAAGCAGAGGCAAATGCATATAATTGAAGTTGCAAAATGCAAATGGTTGCCGATAAGGATGAGAGTAAAGATCAAAGCAGATATGTGCACACTCACTGCTCTTAGCGTGGTAGAGTGGTATGGAGAGCTGCTGTCCAATACCCTTAGTGCCAGCATGCATTATTTAGGTTAGGATGCCGCAAGGGCTGAGAAGAAGCACTTACAGTCAGCCAGACAGACAGACAGGAACTGGCCGGCCTGCTCTGGACATCATCAGGTTTCTGAGCAAAGCCAATTAAACAGTCCCATAGAGACAACACCGGGCATGAGGCTGCGTACCTGCTGTTTCATTTTGTACAGTACATCTGAGCATGTGTGGATTTGTGCACACTCTCTTTGTCTGCATGAATGTGGATATGTCAAGCTCACACCACTGTGTATGAATAAAGATAACTGATGATCATCTGTCTCATCAGATGCATGCTCCAGCGTTGATCTGGACTTCACAGAAACACATTATGTCAACATGAGAAAGTAAAACTGTAATAGTTGCCGATCATCATGTGCATTCTGCTTCACGTTGCCAGTTAGGGTGTGTGATAGTATGCAGCATGCTAATGATATCCTGTGTTCGCACGTTGTTGCTCTTTAGGGACTCCATGCTGAGCAGAGAGCAGCATTAGCAGCTGCACCGGCGTGTGCTAACCTGTATGAGCTTGGTATTCATGCACACCCCCCCTTGTAATGTAGTGACATTCGCTTTATTAGTGTGAAGTGTTACACACAGTCAGCATTCGGTGGAATCTGAACCCACTTTTGTTGCGAGAGAGCGATATGATTTGTGGATATCCCCACAAAGATGGCGACTAAGTCTGATGTGATGGGTGTGTCTCCCTGCCTCCTCTCTCGGTGCCAACTCCTCTCTTTGTGTGGCTCGGCTGACTGACGGGGGAAATGGACCTATGTGCAGTCTGTGTATCTGAGTGTATTTACTTGAATACGTTAAACACAACGAGTACATGTGTGTATCTGTTGCTGAATAAATATTGATGCATTGCGCATGTGTGTGTCAAAGGTAGCGGGCCCACTATCTGGAGGCCAGGTTGTGGGGCTTGACTGTGCGCCAGCCCCTTTGTGCTGTGCTGCCCCAGCTGGACTGTAGGCCGGGGGGGAAAAAACAATGAGATAAATAACACGGGAACTGTGTGGTGGGTACACTGCCCTGCCCCTTCCTGTCTCCGCTGCCGCACACGACTGTTTGCGTGAAAAAAGCTTCCTCTCTTTGTTGTGCCTGGTTGACCATGCCAATACATCCATCAGCGTCAAGCCAACAGGCATTGGATCCCCGGACTCCCACCTTCTTTCTGGTCTCTTTCCGTGTCTTTCACACACTCGAACACATGCATACACACACTTTGTCTTCATGTACCCTTCCTGAGAACGTCCTATTCCTCCTTCCTGCCCATACACACAGTCTGAGATTATGTTCAACTTCAGTCAGTCTGGTCCATTATTAGAATAGGTCATGTGTAAATATAAATCTTGTATATAATCCTTCAATTTTAATTCTACAGTAAGACAAGGAGAAGTGGCATTGTTCAACAGTACATTAGGGCAGGCAATAAAAAGACAAAGTTTATAGCTGGTGTGAGCTGCAGTAGACACCCGAGCTAATGGCCAAGGTCTGGAACACCATAGTTACAGCCTAGCTACTGACCTGAGGTCAGTGCACCGCAGAGGAACACAAACAAAACTTCCTTTGGAAATCTGAGAGAGACAGACAGATATAGAGAGGGAAAGACGGGGGGGCAGAGAAAGAGAGGGAGAGAGACAGAATGAGAGAGACAGAGAAAGAGGGAGATCCAGCATGAGGGAGGGTGATTCAGCATGTGCGTGTGTATATATGTATGTATCAATACTGAGTTGTGCCATACATTTCCTTGCTTAGCTCAAGCATGCCGTGCAGGGCCAGACCTCCCCTTTCCACTACTTGGAAAGAGGAGAGTGCACCACAGGCTCAACACAAAGAAGCCCATCCAGAACAGACCAGTACACAAAAGCCTGGCTCATGCAGACAGGGCAGGCGGCTGCTGGGAGCTAGCTGAACAGCAGCGTAGCAGACAGACAGACAGACAGACAGACAGACAGACAGACAGACAGGCGGCATGCCCACCCAGACTGTCTCTGATGAAAGGCCCTTTTTCTGGTGAGGAGCACAGCACACAGAGACAAAAGCCTGTAGGCAACGAAACAACGCCCTTCAAAATCCAATTGTGTCTGAGAGAAAAAAGGCCCACCTCAACTGAAGAGCATGCAGAGCTGCTGCTCCTTGCTGTCGTTGTTTCGTGTAGGCTAGTTCATTCCTCTGGTTTCTACCAATTTTGATTCTTTCGATTCTATTCACTCAGACTCTCTCAGGCTCGACTCAGAGGCAGGTGCACATGGTAATCTGCATCCCATCCCATTTTATACAATTCAGCTTTGTGGGTTTCTGTCGCTGGCAGGGAAGAAGATATTCTAGACAAAGGAACATGAGAATATGCTCTGATTTCTGAATGTATTCTTTGTTGTAGTAGCAGAACCATTTTTAATTAAAATTAATTGTTTGAGAATGGAGAATGGAGGGAATCAGATAATAATCAACTTAAATACACTTTCACTATCAACAGGTTTGACATTTGTTAACCTAAATTAGAATTTTGTCAAGCAACTCCACAGAGGACAGACAATGCAGGCAACTTGATGCATGTGGGACAATAATGCACCGTTAAAGTGTGTGTGCAGTCGTGCATGGAGAAAGGAGAAAGGGGTGTGGGGAATGGGGAATGGAGTGGAGAAAAGGGTAGAGGCCTAAGAGAAGGGGGGGGGCGACAGCGACGACAACTCGGGCCAGAGAGTAGGGTGACTTGCAAGGGGTGACATCATTCCTACTTTGAATAAGCCCCCATCCTGGGCGGTGATTGGCTGTGCTCTGGAGAAACTAGAGTTCCTCTGCTGCTAGCTATTCATCCCTTTCAATTTCAACACGGCGCGCTATGTCGTAGTAAATGCTGCCTTCAAGTACTCGTCGTAAGCTACTATTTCCGAGCACGAAAGACGTAAATACTACTTGTCTCGCATTTAAGTGTTTTTGGTCAAGAATAGTAACAAAATGGATGCTGTAATAAAAGTAATTGTTGGTGGCTGTTGTCTCATTTTAGAAACCAGGTGGCACAGAGCTACTTTGTGCTGTCACTAAGAATGTACATCACGCATAATTGTTTTATTTAATTTCCCAGCAAACATTTTTGACGTTGAGTAGATAGTTGATATGACGGCCTGCACCAACAACAACAAAGTTTTGTTTGTTGTCTTACAAATTCTTGCTGAGTTTTGATAATGATATTGATAATAAAAATCCTAATCATCATAATCATCATCATAATAGTAATAATAATAATATTATCATCAGTTGTTGATACGACTCTCGTGCTCTCCGTCGTTTTACCTCAGGTTACGCCCCCTAAACGTTACATCTCGACAACTCGAGCATCACTTTCCCTGACATATTTACAACCTTGTTGGCTCGTTCGCGTGCTGACATCCTTTATTCCCGACAGCACATGAAGGCAGCAGAAACCCTCTCCTCTCCTCCGCCTGTCCATCCATCCGTCCACCGGTATAGTAGTGTGTGTGTGTGTGTGTGCGTGGACTGCTAAGCGTCCTTCCTTTCTTCGGCAGGGGACGTGCATCACTTGTGAGAAACGGCGGTTGAGACACAGAAGTTTCTCGTCGACCCGGCCGCTCTGCTCTGCTCTCCGGTCTTTTTCACTCGTCCTCCTAGGTTTCATTCTCCCAATACCTACACTTTTCTTACCCGAGGATTCAGAAGGCGATATTGGCTAACACTGGGCGTAGCTGGGGAGGATTTTGCTAGCTCGCCACACTGCACTGGTAAGGCGAGATTGTTTTAGCTTTAGCTAGCATGCTAATGTTAAGTTGTAATTGCCATGTGGCTAATTGATGAAAGGGAATCTTACAATTTATGCCTGTAGTCCATTTGAAAAACATACATACACGACTGTACTCTTATTACCGTATTATAGCCTGTTACTTCTCTTTTTGCCACTAAATAGTACATTGACTCCACAGTGGCCATTGGTATGAATGAATATCTCTGTTAAATATTATTTTACCATTTGTAAGCGGTTTTGTTGCAAGTGTCACCTTCTCTTTTTGTCGATGAGCTCCTCAGTTTGAAGCAGATTTAGAGTTTGATTCCGGTGAAAGGGGTTGATGGGGCGGTGGCAGGCTGCACGGAGGCTCAAAGTGATCATCAGACCTGTTAGGGGAACCTTTTGGATGAACAGGAACATTTTCATTCTATTATTGATGAGGGGTCTTGTTAATATATACAGGTTTATCTCTCATTTCTGTAGCCGGTTTATCGGTTTATTCCCTCCATAAAGTTTTTTTTTTAATCTTCCCGTCTTTCTCCATCCTCCATCGCGGATGCCTATTGTTCTGTGATGGGCCAAGTGGTGTGTGCTGAGAAATGTTTCATTCTCCGCCTCGGGCGAAATGTCGGCTAATTTAGCGCTATTAATTCAGATGATGCCCACTCGGTTTTTAATACGACTAGAGAGAATAACTTTGGGGGATTTCTAGCGCGTCTAAGGAGAAATGTATGTGGACCTTGAAGGTACTTTATTAAGCTGAAATGGATTTATGTTGGTTTGGTAACCCGTGAATGTCCATAGTCTCACATTGGCATGTAATTAGAGGTGATTAATACTACCACCAAATGTGATCAGCTAATGTGGTGTGAGAGGCAAGCTTTTTCCTTGGCTCTCTTTCTGGTGAGTGTGTGCAACAACACAGATTACACTCCCTTCTGTAGAACAATGGCGGGGAGAGAATACAGCCAGTTTCCAAAGTCTGGCACAGAGTATTTAATAAACTGCACACATGCAAGCATTCAAAATCTTTATCCTTCGCCACAGCCCTGTCTCTCTGCCCCTGAGGTGCCACAGACTGCAAGCGGCACAAATTGTCCCAAGCTTTGTGGCCATTGTGGTCATGGGTCAGTCAATATTCTGTGATGATCTACCAGGAGCTATTGATGTCATTCTGAGTAAATGGCATCCCAGGGCGATTAATATGAGCACTTTTCAGGCTTGGCCACGCAGGGCTTGGAGACTCTCCAGGACACTCAGTCAGTCATGGGCTAAGCCACTCAGCTTGTCCACCCCCCAGTGCACTGATGAGAGAATGGCTGACTCACAATGCTGCTGGATGAGGCAGGGAAATGGAAGACAGACTGGCAGACCATGGGCTAATGCAATCATGTGAAATTAAATTTAGCTGCCATTAAAACCCACACTCCCCTTTCATAAAATTCTCCAAAAAGGTCTTAAAAGGAAATATAAGCTGGGGGCTATAGATTACTGCCGGAGTCTGTGCACTGAGAGGATTTGTCAGAAACTATTTAATAAATAAAGCCTTTGATTGTCATTAAAAATTAGTCTTGCCTCAGGCATCAATACATTCCTTTTCATATTGGAGTGGACTCTACCTCCACTCCTCCTTCACTGTTGCTAGTGTGTGTTTAGTTTTACCAATATAACACTCTCCCTCCATACATTAGCATGTGTGTGTGCTGCTGGAACAGCCAGAATGAGGGTGTGTGGATATCAGGAGTGTTTGTGTTAAAAAAAAACATCACAGTAAGAATTAAAATTCAGCGTGAATCTCCTTGATTGCTTGGCTGAAAGGATAATAATAATAAGATACGTGTATTATGTGGAACCTACCAGTAAGTGTGTGGTAACAAGTTGTAATACCAAGTACTTACTGGTGTTAACATTAAGGGTGCAAAGTCTATACCTACAGTATTAACAATGAATTGCAAAGATAGTGAGTTGTAATGTTGAATTCACAAGCGTTATTCCCCTGGGTGAAAGCTTTGGGACGTATTACTGTTGTTGGTGCCTCAAAGTATTGTTAGTTACTGCGAAACTGTGATGAAAAAATGTCATCACTTTATTTTACAGTCCTCTCTCCATCATGCCATTTGACTTTGAGATTGATAGTACCACAAAGTATCAGCTAGTTACTGCAAAATTACTGCGTGAATGTCGTCACTGTATTTCACAGTCCTTCTCCCACAATATGACCCATAAAAAACACAGATATTAACCTGGTGACATTGAATTAACAAGAGTACTACACACTTACTGAATCAATCAATCAAACTTACTAAGTAAATTTAGGTGGTAGTAATACACCTGGTATTTTATTAGAACTTGAAAAAATAATTACCAGTATATACTTCTTACCACATTTATTTACTGTAAAATAAAGCACTACAATGTCTTAGCGATTTGGAGATTACATTTTGTTTTAAATGCACAACGTGCTGCTTCTGTTGATATTATCCGATAAAAAACTGGTTATTTTATTATTTATTAGTGATTGTGAACAAATTATTTGATGTACTGAATAGTTCCACGTAGAGTCCGTTCCACAAGCATATTTTAGGGTGGTTTGAATTTTAATGCCCTAGTTTGCTTCCAGCCGGCCTCTTGACCCATGCCACGGTCCTGAGAGGGGACATGACTGTTGCATTAATAGGCCTATGTCTCAGCTTGCCCTTAGGCTGAGTCGGGTGGGTGTGTGGCTCAGAAACAAATCCCCCAGCTGGGAACATCTCAATTGTGACCATGGCAAGCCTATGCCTCTGATCAGTGGGCTCTTTGTCAGACTGAACTCGTCACCTTTGCGCTTCTTGGCATCATATTCATCACCACCATCATCATCGTTAACCCCATATGAGCCACGGCAACAACAGCAAAATGTTTCTTGTTTGACATTATCAAAGTGCCAACAGAAACTGCACGTTCTGTTGAATTCCCTCTATGTTGTTTGGTTGGCTGAGGCTCGATAAACTGCAGTCACAACAGTGAAGGTGCGCCGTGGAGATAAAACAGAGATAAGCTTGCTATGGTCTATGCTCTCGTCAGATAGTAGCCTTGGTTGGCGGCGTCACAGTTGTCAGCGCATGCAGTTGGCGACTGGCAGTGTGGTTTTCAGGGTGTATTTGCCAGCAGCTGCAGTAATTTGCTGTGTTTGGAATCTCTGAATTCCTCTGGTGGGAGGATGGCTAATGGACATGGTTTGCAGCCCTGTTGCTAGGCTTCAGGACCAAATTTTTCATGGCAGAATGTATTATCCGTCTCTGGTTGGTTGCTGCAGTGCAACCAAAAATGGTTCCAGAAATGTTTTTTGCAAGCAAAGAAGATATTTTTTCTTTGTCAGCCATCAGGATCGCTGTGCCACCTGTGGCTCGCAGATATTGGTTGCCATGGCTCCCGCTTTTTTATATTGGGATTGGTGTGTATTTTTTGCCCTGGCCCAGTGACTGATGTGGTGCAGATTATGTCAGCGGCTAGCCGGCCTGTCCTCACCATAGCCCTGTGTGGAATGAGGGGCATGTTTGCCAGGCTCTGGTGCTGACAGAATGATAGACTCCCTCTACCACAGGCAGCTGGACGGTGCAATTTATTTGTTTGTCACATTCATTTGCACCGATGTCTTTGAAATCAGGTTATGCGCTGTCCCATTATATTTGTTAACAAAAACACATTCTGCTGTGTTCATGCAGTCTTAGCCTGACTGTAAAATGCTGAATGCATGCTTTGAGAGTTGTTGCAGACAGCTGTTTTTGTGGTGTTGTAACGCCAGTTGTGTGGTGTGTGGTTTTGTTTTGGAGAGCTGTAGTTAGTAGGTCCTGGTGTGGTCCACCATCCAACCTGCCCGCCTGCCTGCGAGGGATCAGATTCCATCTGGAACGTGCCTTGTTCCACTTCAAACAGGAGGACATAATCCTCTTATGGACACAATCGTACCACTAGTACTTTGTGTGCGTATGTCCGTGTCCCGTGCAAAATCTCGAGAGAGCACTGAAGCCTCTTGGGTGTGTCTTTGTCGTCCTGTCCAGATGCCTTGGTTCTACCCTCTCCCTCCATCTCTCTATCCATTCTATCTGATGTCATTGATCCAAGCCACCAGCTGGTCCTGGGCTGGCCTGATCTCATTTACCCCCGGAGAGGAGCCTGTATATGGGCACACAGCCATTATGGAGACGGCCCAGCAGCTCTTCAAGTTACAAATTAGTCTTAGTCTCTCTGTCCCCGTGTGTCTATACCAATCTCTTCCTCTCTTCCTACCCCCCCTCCTCCGAATGCCACCTTGTCACTACTGTCTCTGTTATCTCCCAGGGGAGAGGGATAACTGCATCAGAGGGAACAGGTCCCCCGCCTCCCTCACTAATGCACTTCCTCCATCTCTCTCTCACTGTCTGTCTGTCTGTCTGTCTGTCTCTTTCTCTGCCTTGCCCATCTGTGGAGCTTGTAGCCCGGCTCCCCACTTTCTCCCATGCGATCAATATCCACGCGGTCGAGCTCTGTGCTGCCCCACTGTTCGCCCCTGCAGGCGGCGTAGCTTAGCCAGACTGTAGTAGGGTCTACGCTATTGGGGCCTTGTTTGTTGTCGGGCTCCGTCTCTTCCTGCATTGTTTTGGGGTTGATGGACCCTAGCTCTGCCTCCCCATTGTATTGTCTGGTTTCTGGGACACACTGAGGCCTCTGTTGCTGCTCTCTATATTTCTTTCTTGTCTTTCTTGGGCTTCTCATTCTCTCTCTCTCTCTGTAGCTGTGTCTATGTGGTGGTGGAGGACAGTCGAGGCCGACTGTACAGGATTAGCGTCTCTCTTTGTCCAGGGTTAACAAGCTCTGTCATGTGTTAATCTGCCTGTCCCCAGGGGGGCAAGTCTCTCCGAGCCTGACGCACCATGGGAAGGGCTGGGCTCTGTGTATGTGCGAGTGTGTATTTGTGTGTGTATGTAGCCTATGTGTTGCATAGATCAGCTTGTTTGCATTTTGGAGGTGGCGGTGTGTGTGTGTGTGTGTGTGTGTGTGTGAAAGCATACAATATAGGCCCTAAATTGTGTCTTTTTACAGCAATCATACTGATGTCCTCTCTTGGTGACTTTATTAGTTTTATTACCAGGGACAGCGGGCAATTCCATTAATAAACCCAGAGTTGGAACACAGCTCATTTTTATCTAGCCCTGTGGTCCCTCACATGATGACTCTTCCCTTAGTTCCTCTAGTATTACAGTTACCACGCTTGAAGACATTGTAAAATCTGTGTGTGAAGCTTCAGAGTCCCAGGATTAGTGCCAGCCTTCTG
Source organism: Gephyroberyx darwinii (assembly GCA_900660455.1). Lineage (NCBI taxonomy): Eukaryota > Metazoa > Chordata > Actinopteri > Trachichthyiformes > Trachichthyidae > Gephyroberyx > Gephyroberyx darwinii. The sequence continues at coordinate 6,653 of CABFOQ010044315.1, read as the reverse complement.
ATCACATGTTTCTGTGATCCAGGTGTCTCACACAATCTGCTGCTCTTTCTCACACACGGCAGCAGCCAAGTAAACAAGGACACAGAACAAGACTAGTTCCTTCCCCTCAGAGGGGCCTTTGTTCTGTCTGGCTTTATCTCATTGAGCATTGCCACGGACACTTGAACCAGTGGAAATCAATCAGTAGAAACGACTGGCCTGTTAGCAGGACTGTGTACTAGCAGGGAGTTCACTTGTCATTCAGTGGGGGAGGAGACGGGTGAGGCTGCTTGTTGCGGCTTTGCTGTCTGAGGTAGGTCTGACTAACTAACGGTGTCCACGGCCACATTTTTACAGCTTCGTCCTGAAGTCTTCATCTCAGTCTGTTTCTCTCTCTCTCTCTCTCACTCGCTCTCTCTCACACTCACTTCTCGCTCGCCCAACTTGCTCACCCCTCCCACAGTCTGTGGGGAAGGAATGCCGTGGAGTGCAGCAGGCTTTGTTTGGAGTTTATTTGTGTGCAGGACCGGGGTGGTTTCCTGACCTCAGGTCGGGGGTGTTTGGGTAACGTGTGAGCTGTGATTAGCGTCAATTGACGGGAGGCAGCGGCAACACTGGCACCCCCCAGCTGGATTCAACTGGGTGTCATGTGCCTTCTACATCCCTGCAACCAGCCCCCACCCCAACCCATCCTCTCCCCTCGTCTCTCCTCCTTTCCCATTCCTCCATCCCCGGGCCCTTCCTTATCATGGCCGTGCTAGGTAATAATCAGCCACTCAGTCTCAGGGCTGTGTTTTCCCCCGAGGCCACAATCTCATCCTCAGAACTGCAGCGAGCCATAATGATCTCTGTTGAAGCTGAGAGAGAGAGCGGTGCCGTGCAGAGAAATCATCCTGCTAATTGAGTGGGGGAGACAGAGTATTATTAGCGGTAGTGGTCGTGGACAGCGGCAGTTTTAACTTTGAAAGGGTCTGCTGTGATCCTGCTGCTGTTATATAACTCACTTATGATGACTGACAGGGCCGTAATGGGACGGGGATGAAGCTCACTCAGACCTATACAGACAAATGTAGTGTTTTTATTTGACATTTCACGTTTTTATAGAAATGTCACCATGGATTATGGAAGTGTCTTCATTCCACAATGTTTTATTCCTTGTGCTGTACATGTTTATACATACTTTTCTAATTGCTAGTATGCAGCATCTGTTACTCTGGTACTGGTCTGAGAGAAAACGATACATTCTGTGGTGGGGGGGGCATTTAGAGACGCTTCTCTAAGATTTAAAGATGGACCTCTCTCCCAGCCAGTCCCCTGTAGCACTCATCTGTTCTCCTTTTTTTTCTTTTTTCCTCTCTTCCAGCCATCTGCCTCAACACCAATTAAGATATAGTGTTGCCCCGGTCTTCACCTCCCCTTCTAGTCGCTCTAACAGCTCTGCTATTTCGGGAGCAGATGTTTGACAGTTCACCTTAGTTTTGAGCTCAGCTGTTACACCATCATTTTGGAAATGTTTTCATCTTACTGAATTTCAGGGTTTTCCCTAGATTTTTTTTTTCAAGATGGAAATTTTGCTTCAGGGTCCGGTTTTGAACCACATCACCCTTTCCAGTTCCAACGCTCGTAGCAGTTGCACAACACTTCCAAAGGATGTTTTTATTATGATACGTTCGAAATGCTGACCCTTTATTTGTTTTTTGCTTCCGACAATAGGACTTAATTATGATATTTATATTTGGTCAAATTTGGGGCAAGAAAACTCATACTGTTTGTCATTTTGACAGACTTATAACATGGGTTGTTTGCAGTAGTGAGTCTAAATAACTCAACAAGGGGTAGAGAGTTGACTGAGACTGTTGTGATTTAGAGTAGGCCGAATGGACAATCTGAGGCCCCATGCCAGCGTGTGGCGCCTCAAACCCAAATGTGCATATCTGACATTCTCCCCCTTGCAGAGAGGAGGCGTGTGCACACACAAATACACACAACACACACACACACACACAAACACACACCGCCTTTACACTAATAGGTTGTGTCAATGGGTGCTGTGTTTCCCCTGAAGTCGTCACCTCATTTTTGGTCACAGTCACAAGTCAGAACTACGTCAGAGCTGAGTTTACTTGCATCAGCCCACTTGCCCAAGAGCAGTGGTGCCGTGAGCACGGAAGCAGTATATTATTGAAGTAGCACCACTTAAAACTTGGTGTGTTGCTGTAAGCATCTCAAGGGAAGAGAGATTTTGAAACCACTTGCCATTTTAGATGATAATGAAAAAGATCTGAACAGTGTTACTGGTTCACATCTTGAAAGTGAATTTAGCTATTAATAATCACACATATTTCCAGAGTTTTAAAATAATATGAATCAAAGCATCTTCTTGTTAATCTTTGCCTTTTCTAAATGAAGAGCCTCTGAATGTGACATGAAAAGTTCACTTCAGAAAGTAATATTCATGTGAAGAAGAAGAGAAGTGTCATTCACTCACTTCACTCTTGTACTGTCGACTGGCCAAATTCAAAATAAACTGCATAATATTCTATCAGTACCACAGGCATTGTACCACCTGCAGTACCTCCTGAGTTACATTGGTACATTTGTTTTCCCATTGTATTTGTCTGTGTCACTGAGTTTGAAGCTTGAAACTTGGCGAACAGCTATTATAGCAAAGTTAACGATGGTTTAAAGAGCTACATTTTCCTGCATCTCATGACTTTACTTTATGAGATGCACTTTGTAAATCCAACCCTCGGTGCGTCAGGCCAGGAACCACAGTTTATTAGCTGTGTCAAAGAGCAAACACCAGAGCCCAGTGTCTTCTGTCTGCTGCTTGTGGGGATGAAAGCATGTCAGTTACAGGGTCAGAGGCTGCTAAGTGCTTGTTAAATATGCCTCTTCCAAAACCAGACCCCCCCCCACCACGAACATCTTCTCTCTCCACTGCTAGACTCTTCGCTACAACCTTCTGTTTTATACCAGTGTTAGTTACGTCTAGAGTAATCCAGTCAACCTAGCGTGAGTTCAGGTTAGT
>CABFOQ010044259.1:12812-28424 GCA_900660455.1 Gephyroberyx darwinii | reverse complement strand
GACGAGAGGTTTAACGTGTCTCCGCTGCCCTCTGCTGCTTCAGTCGTCATATTGCATGCCATCTGGGTCCTCGGCTACACCGCACACGCCTGCCACAGCATGGACCGTGGATGCAAGTGCCACCATGTTGGAGGAGTGACAACAGTAGGAAACACTGTAACCACATCGACTAACAACACAAAGAAACTGCATGGTGGTGGCAAGGAGGAGGAGTTTCTGTTGTTGTTGTTGTTGTTCCCTCTCCATATTCCTATACTGGTGCATTTTGTGCAAGGTGCTTTTTTTTGGCGCGTATTCCAACAGCCAAAACACCACACACATCCCCGGGCCACAAATGATGTGTCTGACAAGAAAATAACGAACCATGAAATGAGCAAAATCAATACTTACATTATTGCATGCCTCCATAGTGAATTTCAATTTCCTGGTTGACAGTGTGATGAGCCAGTTATTCTGCATTAGGAGTCTGTCACGTCAGGGTTCGTGGGCGGCCAACAGGAGACTGTAGTCGTACTGAGCAGCTCCCAGTGTGAATGTGTGGAGCTGTGTGAAGGTGAAGCAGGGCAGCGCCGACAAAAAGCATGCATGCTCAGCCGAGGGTAAACATTAAATAAACATGTATTTTAAATGGAAACTTGCAGTAAGTTTGCAGCTTCTGCTCCTTGCTTGCAATAGTAATACAAATCTGCTAGGGCTCACTTTTTTCAGGTTGCTTTTCAGAAACGATAGCAGAAGAACCACAGAAACTAGAATGCATTCAGAAATAACTGGTGTAGTTTACATGTCTTTTTTGTTTGTTTATGTTCATGTGTTTATATTTGTTCTTCCAGACTCATACGTTGCCAAATCGGCCTCGTTGCCAGGCTACGGCAGAAATGGACTAAACAGGGTAGGCGATTTGTGTGTGTGTGTGTGTGTGTGTGTGTGTGAGACAGCAGTGCCAGTTCATTAAACCCTAAGACATAAAAAAAAGACCCTGCATCTACTTTGCCGAGATCAATTTAGCCTCCGGGAACAAGCGGCCCAACGACTGACAACACATTATTATTTGGTCAATGTGATAAATTAGGTCATCATACTATCTTGTACAGACACACACAGCTTAGAGGCAGCAGCGATTCTGAGTGCTCCCCTGATGGGAATTTATTTGTAGATATTTTTATATGGCTTCCAAATAAATGTGTTTTTTCTCCATTATAATGATAAAAAAACAAAGATCTTCTCAGTACGTGTTTACTGAAACTGTTGTTGTGTCCTTGCAGCCCGGGAGTGCGGGTGCAGACTATTACCAGTACGACAGCAGCAATGCAGTCAATTGGCAGATCAAAGGTAAGCCTGTTTACCCTCCTTTTTGTTAGTCTCCTCTTAACCTCTCCTCCCGATATTCAGTACTATAGTGTATCAGTTAATAAAACTAACACAGTGGTGTCCTAATCACCGTCTTTCTCTCTTTATTTCAGAATACAAGGTAAGGTGTTCTGCCAAAGGTGGTGAACTGTAACTGAGCCAAGCTTTTTTTGGCCGGAGTGAAAGGTCTGGATGTACGGATAATAGATAAAGATGATAAAGTGCCGATATAAAGCAGTCTTCATGTTCTGAGAGTAGTATTCATATTGAACGGTGAATCCATCTCACTCCAGTGAACTAAGACGCCTGGGTACGCTCTTGAAATCTATCAGGACGTTCAAAACCACCCAGTTTGACTCAGTGAATGGTACACAATCTGAAGGATGAGAGTACGATGAGCCTTGTCTCTTTGTACTATACCTTGTGCATTAAAAAGTATTACAACACTGTGATCAATACATTTATAAAACTATAATATTTACAGTATTGTACAAAAGAGAAAGAACAAACAATTGTATTCCCAATATACAGGAAATAGCTCACCCTATTGTGAAAAGCGTTGGATCCTTTGACTGGACAACACAAACATAAGCAGACAGGAACTGCTGGAGGCTTCAGGACGATGATCAGCACTGATTTAGTTTGACATTTAAATTATGAATTAAATAACTTTAATAAACTTGAGCTCAATAAAGAGTTTACAGTCAAACCAAGAGTGAATGTGCCTTGAAGGAGCATCTTGACACTGTGATTCAGAGCATCTGTGTTCCAGGATTTAGGGTCAGATAGATAGATAGATAATAGATAGATAGATAGATAGATAGATAGATAGATAGATAGATAGATAGATAGATAGATAGATAGATAGATAGATAGATAGATAGATAGATAGATAGATAGATAGATAGATAGATAGATGTTTCTACTCATGGTTCCTCTCTCTGTCAGATCTATCCATATGAAGCCCTGATAGTGACTATCAGAGGACACCAGCGTCTCCCTAGTGATGTGGACCGATCCAGACTGGAGGTAAAGACTGAAACATAAGAGAAACTTTATTGATCCTTTATCGAAGCTCATACCTTTGTTTTGTATTTGTATATGAACCTGTATGATTGTAGGGCAGGTGCATGTCCCCCTCATGTTTCCTCCATGTTTCCTCCATGTTTCCTCCATGTTTCCTCCTTGTTCCCTCCATGTTTCCTCCATGTTTCCCCCATGTTCCCTCCATGTTTCCTCCATGTTTCCTCCATGTTCCCTCCATGTTTCCTCCATGTTTCCTCCATGTTTCCCTCCATGTTTCCTCCATGTTTCCTCCATGTTTCCTCCATGTTTCCTCCATGTTCCCCCCATGTTTCCTCCATGTTTCCTCCATGTTTCCCCCATGTTTCCTCCCTGTTTCCTCCATGTTTCCTCCATGTTCCACCCCATGTTCCCCCCATGTTTCCTCCATGTTTCCTCCATGTGCTCCGATTTCTTCCATGTTCCCTCCATGTTTCCATGTTTCCTCCATGTGCTCCGGTTTCCTCCATGTTTCCTCCATGTTTCCTCCATGTTTCCTCCATGTTTCCTCCATGTTCCACCCCATGTTTCCTCCATGTTTCCTCCTTGTTTCCTCCATGTTTCCTCCATGTTTCCTCCATGTTTCCCCCATGTTTCCTCCATGTTCCCTCCATGTTTCCTCCATGTTTCCCCCATGTTCCCTCCATGTTTCCTCCATGTTTCCTCCATGTTCCCCCCATGTTTCCTCCATGTTTCCCCCATGTTTCCTCCATGTTTCCTCCATGTTTCCTCCATGTTTCCTCCATGTTTCCTCCATGTTTCCTCCATGTTTCCTCCATGTTTCCTCCATGTTCCCCCCATGTTTCTTCCATGTTTCCTCCATGTTCCACCCCATGTTTCCTCCATGTGCTCCGATTTCTTCCATGTTTCCCCCATGTTCCCTCCATGTTTCCATGTTTCCTCCATGTGCTCCGGTTTCCTCCATTTTTCCTCCATGTTTCCTCCATGTGTTCCGGTTTCCTCCATGTTTCCTCCATGTTTCCTCCATGTTTCCCCCATGTTTCCCCCATGTTCCCCCATGTTTCCTCCATGTTTCCTCCATGTTCCCCCCATGTTCCCTCCATGTTCCCTCCATGTTCCCTCCATGTTCCCCCCATGTTCCCTCCATGTTCCCTCCATGTTCCCTCCATGTTTCCTCCATGTGCTCCGGTTTCCTCCATGTTTCCTCCATGTTTCCTCCATGTTCCCCCCATGTTCCCTCCATGTTTCCTCCATGTTTCCTCCATGTTCCCCCTCATGTTTCCTCCATGTTCCCTCCATGTTTCCATGTTTCCTCCATGTGCTCCGGTTTCCTCCATGTTTCCTGCAAATCAGGTGGATTGAATACTATTGATTGATTAATCAATATGTGAGTGTCTGTCTATCTGTGTTAGCCCTGTGATGGAGTGGCAACCTGTCCAGGATAATCCTGAGATCCTGCTCCCTGCAACCCTGAAAAGGATTAAGGGGGCAGAGAAAATTAATAGGCAATTAATTTTCTTTTACTCTCTCTCTCTCTCTCTCTCTCTCTCTCTCTCTCTCTCTCTCTCTCTCTCTCTCTCGTCCTCCCAGCGTCACCTCTCTCCAGAGGAGTTCTGCAGAGTGTTTGGTATGTCCATGTCTGCCTTTGACCGTCTTGCTCAGTGGAAGAAGAACGAACTTAAGAAACAGGTCCGGCTCTTCTGAGGAGAACGCTAGATAAACGTCTGACCCGCAGCAGGCCTACCGCTGATGGACTGCTCTTAAAAATGGCCCTCATATCAAGGCCTAGCTAACCCAGATCAACCGTCTGGCTCAGAGTAAGATGAAAGATGAAAAAACACTCACAGTACTCCGTTGAGGAGGCAGGAGCAGAACTATCTAAGCCTCCTGTACAGACTCAGAGGAAAGGGAACATGCTGAAGAAGAAAGTACTATTCTTGGGACGAGGAAATATCAGGATGTGGGTCACACCTAAAGGTCTACACTTGGACTACTGAAGCCATACATGCCGAGTCAGCCAGCTGGTCAAAAGCTGAATGCCCTGAAGCAGCAACAGTAACGACGAAGACCAGGAGAGAGGACTGCAGGCTAAATCTCTCTCTTGTTACTGACCTGGAAAACAAGCAGGTCAGGGGACACAGCAGACAGACAGACAGACAGACAGACAGACAGGCAGACAGACTCCTGATTAGTGTTATTCTTATGTGTTATCAGGCCTACTGGATATGATGCGAACAGAGGGTTTTTACTAAGTGTGAACACTGAAAACCAAAGCTTTTCTTTTTCGTTTGTGATATTATTTTATTTATATGTTGACTGAACTGTGTCATGATGGGACTCTGAGCATAGAGATGCTGGCAGAGTTTAGAAAGCAGTTGAAAAAAGAAACAGTGAACGGGAGTCACACTCTAAAATAAGAGGTTCATGTTTTTTTTATGTTTTATCCATTTAGAAAAAAAAATCGTGTGTGTGTGTGTGTGTTAGATAGCCAGTGACTGTAATTTATAACTGAAGTCCAGAAGCGTACTGATCATATGGCAAAATGGCTGGCAGAAGGGAGTGAGGTAGAATAGCTTCTGAATGAAGTGAAGGAAGGAAGCAGGGAAGGAAAGGAAAGAAGGATGGAAGCGATAGCCCGAGACTAGAGATGGAAAGAGGGAAGAATAACTCAAGGAGTGCTTCAAGACTGGACGGGTGTCAAACTAGGAAAGGATTAACGTGTGTTACGGTGTTATAAAACAGATACTGGCCAGTTGGTGAAAATAGAAAGTTGCTTTGTTGCAACGAAGGAGCAGGTTCAGCGTCGGTCTGCAGGACTGTTGTAGATGAATGTGCATGTAACAGATGGGACTCATCTTGCTTTCTAATGCAGGAACCTAAAACCTAGACCACGAAGTGTGTGTGTGTGTGTGTGTGCGGGTGTGTCTGTGTGTATGTGTGTGTTTACAGTTGTTAAACAAAATTGCACAGTAAAAGTGTACAGAAGTTTAAAAACCCAATTCAGTCTAACTTTTTGGAGCTGTGTGATGATGTATCATTTACAATCTCCTGCCTGCGGTCACTACTGCTGCTGAATAAACGATCTAAATGCTGAAAGTTTACAAGTATAGTGACTCTTCATTCTTCATTACAACACACTCTTTAGTTTAAGAGATAGATAGATAGATAGATAGATAGATAGATAGATAGATAGATAGAGGCAAAATGAGGAAAAGTTTAATTTCCAATATTAAACTTCACTAGAAATGATCCCAGTTAGAGAATGTAAAGGAATAGCTTTTCCAATCCTATGCTTCACTCTCACCACTATCATCTCCCCACATACAGGGTAGACCTGGTCATGCAGTTTCTGGAATATCATGTAATCTTGAGCGGAGTATTCCAGACGGGGAAAGTCAGGGAATTTGCTCAATTATCCGGGAAAGTCAGGGAATATATGTGAGTTTTTCATATTGGTCACTTTACAGAAATGTACCAGAATGTATATTCCCGCTTCTTCTTTCACACATTTATTGCATTAGAAGGTTTTCAGCTGTTTTTGTTCACCAGAGGCCCAACTGTAGTGGAAACCAGACTGTTTACCCCCCAGAGCCTTTCTGATTAACATCAACATCAATAAATAAAAATAAACAACTTAGTTCCAACTTAGTTATGGAAAAGTCATAGAAGTTTAGGGTCACAGTGGGAACCCTGGCAGACACTATCCAAGTATACAAGTCAATACTAAATACCAACAAGATATTCACATATGAGCTGCCATGGGACAAAGGAAATATGAAATGATGGTCTGTGGTCTATTTGGGATTGATGACCTGAAAGTGTGACAAAGTGTGTGAGTGTAGTGGATTAGGACAGACTGGCGCTAGGACCCAGCAGCCCTGGACCAGGAACCAGGATGCGGAGTCACAATATAAACTGTAGCGGCCACACTGACTCACTTGGCCGCGTCGCTGGCTGACAGTGCTCGGTAAATTGGAGTATATGGTGAACACGCCTCACACGGGTATGTTAATAACCGTAACTTTTACAACTGAGGGATTATTACCGGAAATAAACAAGACAACCCAATTTATGGAATAACTGACTGCATGGAGTCTAAACGTCAAAGCTGTGAGTAACAGTCTCTTTCCGTCTTTTTATTCATCCCATGTTCATATTTTGCTCCCTAATGAAAAAAAACTATAGCAGCCCTAAAATAACTTTTAAAAAGATGCTATACAAATATCACAGCGAAACTGTAGCCTATATAGGATACCATAGAGACCAAATAAATACCATAACGTCCCTATAAACCCATACTGTACCAGAGACACTGTAAGCCTCTATAGGAATATTATAGTAATACCACAGAAGATAAATAAAAACACCACCAAGTATCATAAAGTCACTATAAAGTCACTATTCAGTACCACAGACGCACTGTAACCCCATACAGGAATATTATAGTGACTTTTTAGACATTTTACACTATCTGCCTCAAGCCGCTGCGTCTCGTGCTCCCGGTAACGGGACAGTGATGTCATACACCTTCACGCCGGATGGTGTGCTGCTGTGTGCGCGTGTGTGTATGAATGGAGGAGGTATTCCTCAGGTATTAGAGTGATGCAATCTGATACCAACAGCGAAGCGCCCCGTTGGAAGCGGCGCTGCTGGCAGAGAGGCTGCGGCGGCAGGAACTGAATGCCCGCTCTGTTTCAGCTCGGGGGCTACGGTGTCGGAAAAAGGAAAGGGACGTTATAATGTTACACCCAGGGATGTAGCGGTAAATCAAAAAGTGGGGAAAAGAATGACCTCCAGTCGGTGATGACCTGAAGGCTGATCATGAACACAAATCAAGCATGAAGTTAGAGGGAGAATCCCTGAAATACTTGAAACTTTTAAAAGCTATTGGCGGTGTGTACCTTGCATCTCTGGGTCCATTTTGTTGTTTGGTGATGTATTTTTCTTATTGCCACGAATAACAGGCCAAATGTAGACAACGTGACGTCACAGCGAGATGTTTTCCAGCGCAGCTACAAGTTTAATAGCGGGATCATGTTAAACCATCTAAAACATCAACAGTGAACAGGTTTTGGTGTCAGTAACTCAGAACAAAAGAGCAAGGGCTTCTTTCTAGACTCACCATACAGGGAGAAATCCCTGATAGAAGAGGAAGGGGTACCAATTTCTCACAGTAAATGGACCATTCTCCCTCATGCATTGAAATATCATTTAAAACTGTTTTGGTGCTGTGCTGTGGGACGAAATCCAGATTGAAATTTGTCATATCATGTCGTCAGTTTGTCAATATATTATGATAAACTGAAGCTGCTGCTCAGAAACAAGTTTTTCAATGATTTTTGAAACAAATGGTAATTTAGAGATAGGTCTGTGGTTTTGTGGCAGGGATGGATTGAGGCCAGGTTTCTTTAGGTTGTGCTGGACGGTAGCCACCTTAAAGTATTCTGGTAGACAGCCAGAGGGGAGGGATTGGTTTACAATGGTGAGTAGAGTAGGGCCGATTGCTTCCAGGACCACTTTGAGGAATTTAGCTGGCATAATATCCAGTGGACTGGAGGACGATTGCACGTGCAATACAGTGTCTATGGGACTCTGCAGAGAGGTTGTCAAACTGGTCCAACAGAACAGAAGAACCATGAGGCAGCTAGGAGGCGTGTAGTATTTGAGCTAATAATATTGTTTGTATCCAAAAAGACATAAAAAAAAGTTTTCATAAACATCAACTGAGCAGGAAGTGACGACATGGGGTATATTAGTAATGAAGCGATCAATAGTATTGAACAGAAACCCAGGAGAGGTTAGGTCAATGTTCGTTTTAAGGTAGGTTCACCCTCCAATACATCCTCTACAGTAACAAGTAGGATACAGACACTGACCAACAGTAGGGTTTCTTTTATGGGGTTATAGTTTGATATGCTTGAGAGGAAAAATATTAGAGATCTGGTTTGATGATGCTTTATTAGGATGTAATAATTCATTGCTCTTGGATAAAACACACACACACACACACACACACACACACACACACACACACACACACACCAGCCCACACAGTTTAACTGTCACAAGCCTTGACCTCCACCATAGTTTTCTTACTCTTCTCTTTTCCCTTTCCTCTTACTCCCAGTGTCTCCCTCCCCCTTTCCCTCCCCTCTTAGTGTCATAAGGTTCAGTTTATTTCATTTTTATTGATATTTCACAAGAACAGTGACATGACTTTGCCTGTAGTAACTCAGGAGTTCCCACAGTTTCAGTCTTTGTAGTACCGAGGGGGAGATAGGACTGCAAGGCTATTAGCTATCCATGACAGTGATATCTTATAATGTCCTCCCTGTGTAGGTCTGTTGGTGACACACTAAGCAGCAACAGCAATAACATGTTTTGTCCAGTTGAAGATTATGTCAGCTAGATGAAGGACTGATGAGTTGTTAGAGAACGACACTTTTTTTTAGCTCACTGCCTATATCCGGGAAACACTGTCAGGAAAAAACAACCATTAGAGTAAAAGATAATAGAATGTGGTAATGTGTGTGTGTGTGTGTGGGGGAGAGAGAGAGAGAGAGAGAGACTGACAATGCATTTGTTTGCAGGGTGCAGATCACTGCCATCAGTTTTGAGTGACTTGGTTAACTTTAGAAGGGCAGTGACCAGTTTACTGTAACTGAGTCTATGTACAGGATGTCTGTTTGACAAGGTTTTAAAACAAATGATCTAACTTTAAAAGGCTTTGAAAAGTATTAAAATGTCACATTTATTAGAGGTCTTACTTTTTTACCTTGCAATGACAGGTTTCTTTGTGCTGCATATTGACTGTTTCCTACAGAACAGGGTTAGTAGTACAATATGCATCACATCTGCTGTTTGACTTCATGTCCCATAACAATTAATTTCCTGGTGTCCTTTTTCATACTTCCCATTTTTAGTTTCATAACTCAGTGTTCAAACAGACTGGCTGGTTTTGTGAGTTTTGTTCCTTTATCGTGGTTTAGCTTTAAAATGTCTTTAAAAAGTCTTTGTCTTTCTTAAACCTGCAGATACCCTGTATGTAACCTATTTTATATTGTGTCTTAAAGCTTAATAAACAATATAGGTCAAGATATAGTTTTAGGCAGATGCACGTGTTTCTCTCAAAGTCAAAATCTGTCCAGCCACATTTGTCACTTTTGTTAAAATCATTTCCATAACCTTCAAGACCCCAACAGCAGCACATGAACAGATGATGCCATTCCCTAATCTTGTCGGTGTGGCTGCATTTGGTCTGCAACACGGTCGGATGAAAATAGACGAGAAACTACCCAACTTCAAACCCGCTGTACTCTCGCTTGCCTTCATCATACATGACCTACAGTAGGGTGGGAAAGAGCTTGTTTCTTCCGCTGCAAGACTCCTCCTCTGGCAGTTTCCACCCCAGCTTGCAAATACCTGTGGATTTCCCATAGTACACTGTGGTGCCGGTGTGCTGCTCACTCTGCCTCTGCTTACCTAGAAATACCAAAACAGTATGGGTTTGAAATTCAGGTCATACCGATGCCCCAATGTCTGTGTCAACTTCCTCTGTTTCCCATGTCTCCTCACCATTTACTATCTGCAGACAGCGATAAGATATTGAAAGAATGTAGAAAAAAAAAAGAGAGAATTTCATGTCTCTTATGCCCCAGCTGTTTCCTTTTCAATTCCTTGCTATTTTGGTGTGGAGGGGACTTTTTAAAGTGTCTGACTGAATACAAACCCCGGGCTGGCAGTGACACCATCCGCTGTTGTCACGAAAATATGAATTACGCGATGCTGCATCGCTGAAGTAGACTTTTGTCTCCGAGGGGGTTGCTGTGGCAGCCAGGACTTGAACTCTGACCTCTGTCTGAAGAGGATGGCTGTCTAGAGAGGGAGAGAGGGAGGGGGAAAAAAGGAGGGGGATTAGATGAGGGAAGGAGTTAAAAGGGATGGATTGGATCAAGCGGGGAGGGAGTGGGGGAGAAAGAAAGGAGTGGTAGACAGAACTTGGGATCTGAGGGGAATGGCTGTCAAACCTCAGGCTGTGGGAGTGTGGGGGAGGCAGGAAGAGGACGCCTGCTGCAGTGCAAAGTTTTAAGCCCGGTACGCTTTGGACACTTGAAACGATTTATGATTTTATTAAACTGCACAAAACATGTCTCGGAAGGTTTTCAGGCTGCTCATGTCTCAATCGTTCAAGCGAACCGCACACACGATTCAAACCGTCTTCAGACGTGTTAATGTTAGGGAAGGAGGGACGGGAGAGACGGGGTTGAGGAGGTTAGGTTCGGATCGGCGTGATTGATGGGTTAGACGTATAATGGATGCCTCAGGTTAAGGAGAGGAGAGTCTGCTCGGCTTTTACTTCGCCGTCCCTCCGTCTCCCTGCTGCCCACAGGCGTTATGTGGTGAGATAAACAGCAGCAGCACTTCAGTAAGTAGCAGTTTGGTTGTGTACTGCAACCAAACACACTAAATCAGTTAAAATGGAAGACGCGTGACCCGGGCCTCATGACTGACCTTCGGAAAAGCCTCTTCACAGAAAAAACACGCACACGCACGCCAACGCACGCAGACACACACACACACACACACACTTTACCCTGCTTTGCTTCAAGACCCATGTGACTGCGATCTCGCTGTGTACGAGATTATGTTTCTGTGTGAGAGTCAAACAAAAAGTATGTGCGTATGTGTGCGTCCAGCGGTGAAAAAAACGTTACGAAGGGAGAAAACGCGCGCGCGTGTGTGTGTGTGTGTGTTGCACACTCGGGGTTACAAAGATCCTTCTGTGGGTGAGAGGAACCACAGGCCTCCACAACAGCTGATCTTCAGCCTCTGAACCCTCAGGTCCTCAGAGAGGGAGAGGGAGAGAGAGAGAGAGAGAGGGAGGGAGAGAGAGAGAGGGAGAGAGAGAGACATAGATTCACAAGAGAGAGGAGAGAGAGAAACAGAGTGGGAGGACAGGAGAAAGAGAGGCACATGGATGACCTTGACTGTGTAAAGTGAGACTCAGAGAAACAGAAAATACGCCCGGGGCCCGATCTGTTGGAGCAGCGTCAGCCCCCTACTGGCTTTGCTTACTTAGTGATGGATTGTACTGAATTTTAACCCTGAAATTTGTTGTCTGAGCTGTTCGTTCGAGGCCTGACAGTGTGTGGAAGCTCTTTTGTAAAAGTTTCTAGACAATCGGAGTACAAAGCGTCTGTATTTTGAGTTACGACCAGCTAAGAAAAAAACTCAGGACGCACGTGAATACACCCAAAACTTCGGTTACATTCATTTAAAGAGCAACGTTGTGAACAGGGATGGGATGAGCGTTTAGGATGATAGAAAGAGTAGGAGGGAGAGAGATGGAAAAAGAGAATGGGAGTGGGAGGAAGAGAGAGAGAGAGAGAGAGAGAGAGAGAGAGGAGGTGAGACTCACAGTAGGATGAGTGGGAGTTGAGATCAGGAAGGAGTGGATAGAAGCTTCTGTCGACAACTGAGACAGGAAACCACAGCTGCTGGTACGCACGCACACACACACACACACACACACACACACACACACACACACACACACACACACACACACACAGCTGCTGGACATATCCTTTAACCCAGAAATGCCCATGGCTCTGGACTATGCAGCTGTGCTCCACACCCCTCTTAGACTCTGTGTGTGTGTGTGTGTGTGTGTGTGTGTGTGTATGTTTGGATTCCTGTGTTGTTTTTTGTTTGAGTTTCTGACATTGCATTGTTTGCCCTGGTCTTGTGGAGCATTGTGGCCGTCTAATTTTGGCCCTGGTGGAGACAATAGAGTATTGTCAGACTGGAGGCTAAGCTCTCTCTCTCTCTCTCTCTCTCTCTCTCTCTCTCTCTCTCTCTCTCTCTCCCTCTCTTTGCTGTGTGTGCGTGTGTTACCACAGGTTTTTTCTTTGATCTTAACCCTTGTACGAGTTGTTCTCCTCTCATTCTCGATGTCGTTTCACGTGTCATGTTTCAGCAACTGTATTTATTCAATCTCATGTTGGCAGCTTTGTTCTAGAAACTTTTTCAAGTGCTATTTCAATATCTGACTAGTCACCACAGATGGGAATTATCCACTTTGCCTAACTGTGGTCACTTCTTTCATTCTGCTTACAAAATAAAATACAACTGGTTCAAACTGAGATTATGCTGGGCTTGGGCTTTCCAGAGCTTATTGACGTGGTGAGAAGGATGAGGGGGGGATGCAGTAACACTCGTTGTTGCAGGTAAACCAGTAGGGGGATGTGTTGCCAAATAATTACCCCTGTGCACAAGTTTAAGCTCTGTATCGTTCCTAGTCCAGGTTTGTAGGGAATTTTTAAGGAAAGCAACTATTTCCTCATCTTCCTCGTTTCCTCGGGGGGCGTTGACACTCTGACCGCCTTGTGGAGAAAAGATAAAGTCCCTACAATAAAGTATCGCACTACTTGATCTGTTGTCACTGAGCAAATCTGCGCCTATGACGGTGCTGTAACCCAGGAAGGTTTGGTGAGCACAGATGCCGTTGCACCCTGCTTCACGGTCATGCACTTACACACCTGGGAGCTGCCCAGTACAACCAGTCTCCTACTGGGGAGCAACGGGGAGAGTCTTCAACCCAACATCCTTGCATGTCACAAGACTGCTTCTCCAACTTGTGTAATGAATGAGTGAATGAATGAACCTAGGCATTGTGGTAACCCTCGCCTTATCTCTAGTGGAGCTACACATTTTCCTCTTTATTTTGGCTCCGTTTCCTATAAGGAAGGAAGTATTCTGCCACCCCCTTCCTCCTCCTTTTCTCTCTATCTGACCCCCCCGTTCAGCTCTGAGCAAGCAGGATGTGTGAGAGTGTGTCAGAAGGTCTGGAACAGTGTCAAGGTCATCAGAACACACACACACACACACACGCAGACACACAGGATGTCCGTGTTGGACATGACAGCTACTATTTTTCAAAGAAAGTCTGCAGCGTCCTGAGTGGTGGTAGGATTTGAAAGACAAACAGAAAGACAGTGAGAGGCAGAAGGGATAGAGGGATGTGGCCGTGTGTTAAATATGTCTCCCTGCTCAGCTGTTGCAACAGGCGGTAAGCTCAGTTCCAAGCTGACTTCATGCCCCTTACTAACTGGTGTGTGTGTGTGTGTGAATGGATATTTGATGCACTGTGTGTAATAGCATAAGCATTTGAGCCATATCAAGAGACTGCAGTGCAGAGTGTCCCATAGTGACCTGATGGTGATCGCCCCATGGTTTTGTATCGCGTGGTTCTCCCTGATAACTATATTTCTCTGCTCTCTGGTTCTCAGTAGCGATGGAGCGCCTGGTGAACGAGCTGGGTGTTCTGCTGAAGATGCTGGACCAGGAGACGGTCAGCCCTCCCACCGCCGACAAGATGGCCTCCATACGCAACATCCTGGAAACACTGCAGCCGACAGGTAGAGACTAAAGAGACAGGGAGGGAAGAGGGGGTTGGTGGTGGTGGGGGGGTAAATAACCCCTTTGACCTATATTGTTTGGTTAATACCTTCACATTCATACAGGTCCACACACTCACACCGCCTGGAGTGATTAGGGGTTAAGCGACTTGTTCAAGGTCACCTCCACGCTAGTTGTTAAGGGAAGGGAGAGCGTTTATTTACTTTCCCCAGTCTGGGATTCGATATGGCAACAGCCTGCCTCTCTGACCTCTGAGTGACTGCCACCCCTGAATTCATGATGTCAAATACATCAGATACATGGCCTCCAATACATCAGACCATACTGAGATCTTTACAGCAGATCCTTGTTTCTCTGAGAGAAGCGAGGCTGGAGGAGCGGATATAAGGATTGATGTAAGAGGATAATGAAATGAAAGGATTTAAGAGGATGATGATAAGGAGGTCAGAGAAAGGAGAAGGGGTGAATGAATGCGGTACGTGGAGCAAATGGAAGCAGGCATGCTGACAGTATTCACTCTTCAGGTGCTTTGATCCAAAAGGGATAGATTTACACAATTCAGATTATACGGTGTTTCATCCACTCTCTATTTTTAGCTATTTTAAGCACCACAGCAGATCTAAGCAGTATTTATGATGATGTATTTTTATGTTTATTTGGGGTTTTTTTTACAGAGAAAGATTGATTATTATTGATTCCACTCGATTTACATGTTGAAGTTATTAAAATTGCTAAAATCACAATACTGACAAATAATAAAAAATAAAGACAATAATGAGAATTTCAGAACTTTTATTTTGGATTAATTTTGAGGACAAATATATATTATTATTATTATTATTATTATTATTATTATTATTATTGTTATTATTATTATTATTATTATTATTATTGGGGTACATCTCTAGATGCAGTTCTCACAGATTTAACAGATGTAACTTTGCTGATCTGTGTGTGTGTGTGTGTGGGAGGTTTATTAGACTATTACCGATACAGAACCCTTTGATCTTTCCCACAGTCAACGGATCAGACGTCTACATGAACAGCTGTCTCTATGGCAATGGCACCAGCTTCGTCGAGTCTCTATTTGAGGATTTCGGTGAGTAAAGGGGACCCTGCCTTCGGTTCAGTTCAGTTCAGGTCTCTTATGGTTACACAAGCACACTTCGTACCATTCATACAAAATTAAAAGCTCGGGTCGCGATGGGAAATGGAAATCAAGAATAGAATCAACTTTTCACATCACATTTCTGTCAAGCAAATCTGAAAGGTCATGTTTTGGATTTGGATTATAGTCACTTAAGTGTCTCCAAGGGCGACTCTGACACATGTTCCTTTAAAATATGGCAGTCAAGGTTCGATTCCCACCCTCTGCTGCCTCGGGGCCTTTTACCCATCCTGAAGATAATGATGAGAAAGAGGAGTGTAATGTTAATAGTGGCAGTGGAGATGGTGACGATGGTGATTTAACCCTCTGTTGGTCCACCAGACTGTGATTTGCACATGCTCAGTGCGTCTCCCGAGGAGCAGAAAGAAAAGAAAGAGGAGGAGGAGAAGACTCATCCTAATAAGTCTGTAAGTCATCTCTCTATCCGTCTGTCCATCTGTCCATCTGTCCATCTGCCTGAGCGTATACACTGAAAGTTTGGTTTGACCTTCATCTGTGATTGGTTCCCCAGACACCCACAGACACGCCCCCTCCCCTGCCAACCACACCCCTTCCTGATGACTACTATGAAGAAGCTGTTCCGCTGGATCCTGGCTCCACCCCTCAGTACTTTACCACCACGTTACACAGTGAGTACCACACACACAGTCACA
>CABFOQ010044108.1:31275-42931 GCA_900660455.1 Gephyroberyx darwinii | reverse complement strand
GGAGAACATGCTGGGCTATGATAGGTTTTCTATAATGCTCATAGTATCAGCATGACAGATGATTATCGTGTGAAAAATGATCATTTACTTCTAGCGAACCAGCATGTTTAATAAAAAAGAATCTCATGATGAATAGGGCTTATCAACTTTCAATCCTGATTGGCCAATGGTAATGCATGGAGGATGCAAGGGGCGGGTAGGAAATGATGGGCGGGCTGCTTGACCAATCCAGACTGTGTAACGTCAAAAAAACAGTTACGTCAGAGAGGATAATAAATCTCTCCGCCTCCATCTCAACGCCCGAGACTTTTCTCAACACAAAAGCAAAATGTCCGCTGATGTTCAGAGGCAGCGCTGCTCCGGGTCTGCGGGTATTATAGCAAAAAAATGCCGTTTTCGCCACCGGGAAGCCGCCCAACCCTGGCTACAAATCAGAGGGACAATAAAGTCTCACTGACAGAAAAATACTTTCGACTTATAAAATAAAAATTGTATCAGTTGCTAATTACCTTTACTCCGTATGGTGGATCATCGAATGTAACTAGCATGTACCTGTCGCCTCTACTAGCCGGGTCTCGGGCACGCAGCTGTCAAAAGAAAACCAAACAATACATATTAATTTAGACCGATCTTGTCCAAGGAACCCTAAGCTCATCAAAGGCATATAGTTGCTGAAAAAAGTCGGGGTAAAATCATTCTTTACCTTCATAAAGACCTCAACCGCGCCTTTAGCAACGTCCAGATACGTCGTACCCAAATAAGTGCGCTGATTCATAGAAGCGGACGTGTCTAACAGGAAAAGTAAAATAGGCATTTTAAATGTATAGCCACGGCTGTATGCTTTCTAAAATAACTGTTATCCACATATGACCTATCGTGCGGCTAAGGCGTTCACACATGTGTGTATATATTTTTGTTATAATCAGACCCCCCCCCTCCAGAAGAGGGTCGTACAGCCACCCCTCGCCGCTGCCCTCTCTATCTGCCTTTCCAAAGCACTGTCTCGGCTCGCGCTGTTGAACTTCTGCTCCTAACAAAATGAAACGCCCTACTCCCACCGCCGCCGCGCCATTGGCTGAGCCCGGTCACACTGGCCACGCCCTTCATGCATAAATATGTAATAAGGTCGAGACGGTTTGTCTTGTATCCGCCTGTTACCGCTTCGGTTCCCACTTGATGCAAAACGGACAAATACTGAGAAGTGCACGTGTTGTACTTTTCTTGTTTCTGAGTGTCTGTGTTCTACTTTCTCCCCCCGCCGACCTGGCTTGATACCGAAGGGTCGGTGGTGTTGTAACTTATTGAACATCATGGTCTCATAAAATTAACATTGATAGTTTAGCCACCCCCTCGTCTCTCTCTCTCTCGCTCGCTCGCTCGCTCTCTCAGTCTCAGTATCTCAGTTTCGTCACTGTCTTGTTGCCTTCAGGTGCCCCTCGTAAACTCCTGATTCCGAGGTCGAGGGTCGTAAATACAACTTGTATTGAATTTGAATAGCCTTTGATCGCAAATAATTACAAAATGGAGAAACAAATTGTACTTTTATGACCATTGTTTTATTTTAGAAATCAGGTGTCACAGGTACTTTGCACTTCAGTGGCGGATTAAAGAGTAGAATTAACATCAGACGTAATGTTAATGTTTCAATAAAATTATTGAAACAAAAATACATGATCATTTATAGTTAAAGAGTGAAATAATAACACACAACAATACTAATTATTTGCGTAGAATGCCAAATAATACAATTTATTGGTGGATAGTATCACTTTTGCTTCCACCGCCTAAACGTCACATCTCGGAAACTCGGGTAGCATCGCGTAGCGTGGAACCACTTTTCCACTGGTATTTATCACTTAGTTGGGTCGTCGATGTGCACTCGAAAACCTGGTATATCTGACAGCACATGAAGGCAGCATCTCTCGTGCAGTCTTGCGATGTTTTGTGGGGGGTTGGGTATTATAAGTGCGTTATGGTGGAGAAGACATCATGCCCATTATCTTTTTCATACCGTCTTGATGTTCCTCTTAGACTCAATAACGCCCTCCCCCTCACCCCGAGGGAAAAGGTGTGTGTGTGTTGGTTTATGAACATTTATGATGCCAAGATGCCAAGGGTTATTTTTTTCCTTGCCACTGTAATTTCCCACTTGACCGTTTTAGTGGCCGTGAACGATTTACCGATTCGTGGTAGGACAACAGCCTTAGTCCTACCCCTAATGAAAGAGACTATAGTAATCCCTGTAATACAATGAAGGAGGATATTTTACAAATACCACAGCAAAACCATAAGTTTATATGAGAATATTATAAAAACTAACATGAAATAACATGAAATACGGTAAGGTCACTATAAAGTCACTATTATGTACCACAGACACACTTTAAGTACCCGCAGCAATACTATAGGAATAGTATGGTGATCTTTCGTAAGGGAGTGGTCTGCTTCCATTTTTTATATGCAGTTTATGTTTCACAAACAGAGAACTCACTCAAATAAAGTTGGACTTGACTTTCATTTTTATTTGTTTTAGCCAATTACCGGTTGGGACAAAATGAGATTGATTTTTCAGATGTATTTGTAATCCAGAAGTTATTGACTCTGACTCAGATTAATGTGGCTCTATGAAAGCTCTTTTATTTGTTTCTTACATATGATGTAGGGTTAAATAAAAATGCGGGTAAACTATGATCTGCAGCCGGTGATCATCATAAGGCAATAACCTCCAAAATAAACAAAATCAATTATATTTTCAGAAAAAGCATTTACTTTTTTTTCTTTAAATGACCCAGTACTCACATAACTTTCATGACTTTAGTAATACATTGAATGATGTGTGCTATGAATGTATGTTATAAAGATTAATGTCAGCCTTAAAAGATTGGTAGACTGTATTCCAAAAAATATAAGGTGGGTAAACTGACTTTGAGTGGGTTTACCCTCCGCTATGTCCCTGTTTATCAAAGTACATCTTGGCGTCCATTTTAACTGACGTCATGAATTTACTCTGGCAGAATTCCTTTGCCCTCCGGTATCCCAGCATGCACCGCATGATCTGCGGTATATTATTGACAAAGAAAAAAGCGAGAGAGAAACAAAACAGGGTGGGATCAGCGAAAACAATCGTGATACCACTAGATTAACCCGTGTATTGACAAGAAGAAGGTAAAAGCCTTTCACTCTCTCTTTAGTCTTGCGGTATTACATCACCGTCTTGTATTTTAAATAACGGCAATGCTTGCAACCAATGACAACCAGCTGGGGGTTTCCTAGCCAGCTAACCTTAGCTAACGTTATCATACTGTTGTTTGATTGTCACTGTCATACGGGTCGGAGACGGGGACATATAACCAAACTTAAGTGTTTACTTGGCTTTGTATTTCTGATATAAATCACGTTAATGTTCGCTGTAGTTAACTAACTTAGTCGCATAACGATATCACGTAATAAGCTTTATATTCACGCTGTCTACTGAGGTTACACTGCATTTTAACGGTCGTTTACATGTAATACTAACATTAACCATTCATATAACGCCAGTTAGCTCATCATTTAGGTTGTACCTTGGACATAATAAAGTGACTTACACTATTTATTGACGTTACTACAAATACCATTAATTCATCCTCAGTTTTCTCTGACGAAAAAAGTGTTGCGACACCACCAATCTGGTTACCCAAGTTCTACCGTGTCCAAGTAAACACATACACGTGACCAGGCCACGTGGAGTTCACTTTGCTCTTGTTTGCCTTTTTGAACTAAATTACTTGATGCTACTATTCTTGCCCGGTCCAATATTGGCTTGAGGATCTAAAGATACATGTCTCCTTCAGAAGTAGATGAGGGCTCAAGTCTTTGCCATTTCCACCTGAGGGAGTTTACACATCTGTAGAGTTTGTGGAGCGAGAGGGTGGCCCAGCTAGACTGTGGACGGGAAGGGGAAGAGCTCAGCTGGAGCCAATGCAGCAGCAGAGCCGACAGCCTGAGCTAGTGGAAGGAAACCTTCCTGTGTTTGTGTTCCCCACTGAGCTTGTCTTCTACGCAGATGAGCAGACATCTCACAAGCAGGTGCTCACCCTCTACAACCCATATGAGTTCGCCCTCAAGTTTAAAGGTCAGTGGGCACAGAGAAACACAAGCTGCATGTTTTTGATTTCCTTGTAAGAATGGGAGTCTTTGCTAATGTCAATATAATCTGATAGTGTGTTGTTGTTGTTGTTTGTTAGTGCTGTGCACAGCGCCAAACAAGTACACCGTGGTGGATGCTACAGGAGCTGTCAAGCCACAGTGTTGTGTTGACATGTGAGTAATCTTTGAATACGGACTATAGTTTTCATATGGACCAGATGGCTTATATATGTTACTTATGTTATTCTCTGTGGTTTTCTATCTAGGATTTATATTGTTAATTACTTACTGTGCCATGTATTGATATGGGAGTAGGGCAAATGATTTTTCAGGGGGAGTGATACTGTTATTTCCGTATTAGCTTTTATTATAGTGTGTTGTGTTTTTGTTTATTGGGTGACAAGTTTGTTGTACTCTGACACCTGATTTCCCCAAAGTGGAGAAGTAAGATATCTATAAATCATTCTAATTTTGTCTTTATAGAGTAATCAGACACAGAGATGTGCGGGCGTGCCACTATGGGGTGTACGACAAGTTCCGGCTGCAGGTGTCGGAGCAGAGCCAACGGAAAGCTTTGGGTCGCAAAGAGGTGACGGCCACGTTGCGTCCCTCGGCCTCGCAGGAGCCATCCAGCCCCCGGCCTCAAGAGGAAGAACGCAGAATCAAAGAACAGCTTGCAGACAGTGTGTTTTTTGAACAGACTGCCTTTCAGACAGGTAGGATGGAGGCCTGTTGTGTTGAGAAATGACATAAAAAGTGTGCCTCTGTTTTCACTAGATGGCGCCAAACGCTCATACAAGTCATGAATTTCAAACGTGGTGTCTAAACATGAATCGTGGTGTATTGATCATCCAAGGAAACGAAACCTTAGAGGTTGTTAGCCTGCTCACTAGTTATGTGTGACGGCATCTAAGTAATAAATATCTGATCATGTGTTTTTTTATGAGTGACATCAAGGGAGTTTGGGATCTTCTTTTATCTGTGTTTTAAGTGATAAAAAATAGTTCATAAATGCATTGCATCTCCAAATAATGTTTTGGTGATTGTGCAAGACCGACTCGAACAGCATTCCAGTTAGGCCAGTTGTATCTACGGCAATAAATGCACCGGCACGGGCCTTTTCTGGTCTTCACCAGAAACAAATCTGTAGGGAGGATGTGGCGTAGCTAGAAAGCCGTGTCTTACTTCCTTGCTTTCCGTTACAGCTATTCTTTAGGTCACAGTAGATGGTAAGGCCTCTGCAGTGAGACTGGACATGCGTATGTCTCTGGTCTTTGTCTGCTTATTGTTTAGGTTATCATATGCCTCGGTCTTTACTGTATTAAATAAAAGACAAATATTTTCAAATACCCTAAACAATAGGAAAACAATTGCACAGGTGAGGCTTGTCAGGCTGTCTTTTTAAGTCAAAGTCTTCCATAAAATGTGAATGTGTGTGTGTGCATGATCGACAGAGAGCCGGCCTGTCTCCGGGGGGCCCAGTCTGCTGACAGTGCTGCTGGGGCTGGTGTGTATGGCTGCCCTGATGCTCCCGACCCTGGGGGAGCAAGAATCTACTGTGCCTGTCTACCTCCACTTAAGTGTTAACAAGAAACTTGTAGCTGCTTACGTTCTCGGTAAGATAACAAAGGAGACGCTCACACAAACCTTGGCAAGGAGTTACGCAAGAATTGGGCTCTATGATAGATTAAATATCTTTTTATATCTAAACTGCACTGTTCTGTTTTGTGTCTTGTTATATTATAGGTCTTCTTACAATGGTCATCCTGCGCACATGAAACGCTATGAGCTGAGAGAAAAGACGGAGAGAACATTCACACACCCAAGGCTATGATACGCTTCAACGGGTAGAGTAGGGCAGCGGGGTGTGGATTACCTGGTCAACACACCCCCCCTACCCTGAAACATACATGTTAGCATAAATGTTTTCAAATATACTTGTGTTAATATATAAATTGACACAATCCTGAACTGATGCAAACAACGGAGACCTCCAGTTGTAGGTCACAGGAGTGCTTTTCTCAGAGGCACTGTCCTTGTTTGGGGCCCCGGGAAGGCCTCGTGAAGAAATACGAGGGCATTCAATTCAAAATGTTTGGCCTCATATTCCTCGTGTCTGTATTTCCAACGCCATTATGTAACAGAATATGGATAACTTGAGTGCGAATGAAGTTACACGCGAACATAATACATGTATATAAAGCCATTAAAATTTTGTTATGGTCTTTACTTGTAACCACCCTTATATTGATGTCTAACTGAAGCAGTTTTAGGTAGTGTAGACTGACGACTAAATGCAGTTACTTGCATGTGTGGATCCCTTTCTGAATGGGTTTTATTTTTTCAGCAGCAATATGATACAGTTTTACATTTCACCAAAAGAAATATCTTCTTATGAAAGACAATGGTTTATTTGATGTACTATATCAATGCTCCATCAAATGTTTAATAAAGTCGCAACACATTTGTCTGGCATTTTGATCACGTCAGGTCATGATTTCATTTATAGTTCAGGAGGATGTAGAGTACAGTGACATGACAGTAAGGCCTCTCTAGTCTAGTGATTATAGTTATTGAAAATAATCAAGTCATCCTAGAGAGACGGCTAAACACAAAGATGGCTTTCATGAAACTTGGCATTCTACTAGTAAACTAGATTTAGGATGACATCCTAACACGGTTCCTGGATGAACTGTTGTTGAACATGGTGTGAATGAGTACTTTCGTGCTCGCAGTGCAAGATAAATTCCCCCTGGACATTTGCCGCTGATAAAACCTGCTTTATTCAAACCTCTACTAAGGGAATTTGACTTACTATAGGATGTTAAGCAGTCTGGGTTTCATCCCGCCCACTAACTAGGATCACCAATGATCTGTTGATGATTCTCCTCAATGTGAGTGCTGCGTTTGACACCGTAGACCATGACGTCCTCGAGTGCCTCCACGATGCCATCAGACTCTCTAGTGCTGCCCTGGACTGGTTTAGTTCCTACCTTTTTGGCAGAACTGAATTTGTCTCCATAACCTGTGGTGTCCCACAAGGGTCAGTCCTTGGCCCCATCCTCTTCACTCTACAGTGGTCCTCAAATCTGGGCCTCGGGGTCCAGAGTACTGCTGGTTTTCTTTTCTGCCAGGTAGTTTCCATTCTAGCTGTCTGATGGGGATCGATGAAGACCTGGGATGTCAGGTGAATGCAGTTAACTTCCTGGTAGGAGAGAAAACCAGCGGCACTCTGGACCCCGAGGCCCGGATTTGAGGAACTCTGCTCTACACGATCACCTTGGTCATGTCATCAGCTGGCATGGGATGTCTTTCTATTGCTACCAATGACACCCAACTGTACTTCCTCTGCTGTCACATCACGTCTCAACACAGGCCTTGAGGAGGTAAAGGCATGGATGAAGCACAACTCCAGCAAGACTGAGGCTCTCCTGGTTGTCACCCCACATCAGGTCCAGCTCTCCCACAACTCATCTCACCTCTGAATCAGAAGATACCCCTCTCCGCCTCAGTCTCCGATCTTAGTCTGACCCTCATTTAACCTCCAAAAAGACCTCTGAAAAGCCTCCTACCATCTCACGAACATCTTCAGACTGTCCCAGCTTAACCCTCTCTAGATACAGAGAAGCTGCTCTCAAGGTTAGACTACTGCAGCACTTTTCATTGGGATGCCCTGCAGGAGTCTCCAAAAACTTTTAACACAGCAGCATTAAAGAAATAATTTATTTAGTCCAGATGTTTTCATATATCGATCACAAAGGACACAAGCAGAGGCGAGATGTTAACCAACTCTGAGGATTTTCCTTTCCGTTACAGACATACAACTTCAATTCATTTGCCAAACTCATGCCCTGGACACTTGTTAGATGACAAAAACAAAATACTACCAATGTGGACAGCAGGGTAAGCTGACTGCCTTTTCTCTTTTTTTAATCTTATTTGTATAAATGAAAAAGACATTCAGTATATGAACTGCAATCAAGAGCACACTTCCATAAAAAGATTTACAATCACTTCCTTGTACATGAAGATGAAAGGCTGAAGGGTTTCAGACACGTACAACGACTTACACTGGGGACAACCATCACAACTGAAATCACATGGAGGTGCAAAAGTTGGGTATAGGCGAGGCTAACTTTAACACTCTGTACTAAACGGGTGTTGAAGAGAAAAGCGTGTCTAGTTTCAGCTCTTCCGTGCGTAAGGCTTGCATAGAGCTAAAACATTACAGGATGAAAAGCTCGTAACAGATTTGACCACAGCAGAAATGGCACCAGTTGGGTTTTGTTGCGTGCTGCAGCAGCTAACCCATTTTTTGTGAATGACATTTTTTTTTTTTAAACGGGGTCGAAACCATCCAATTTTTATAAATGTATTTTTCCATAAAGAACATTTGAGGAAGAAAACTAAATGCACATCACCTTCACTCTGCACATATACTATAATGTCCTTAAAGAACAGGATTCAGAGCAGTCTTTAGTGTTAACGATCCCAACAGTGAAGACCACGCTCTCCTCCTCCCCATGATTATCTGCTAAGTCAGTCTATTGGCCCGACTGGACAATTCAAGTTGCAGCAGAGAAGGGCTGGCGTAAATGCCAAAATTAGAAAACCATACCACAGTTTACAGCCTATACCATAAAAATAGAGTATCCAATGAAAACATAACTTTTACAGTAAAAGGGTGAGGGAATCACCATGTTTGAACCCAGGAAGTAGGTTGTGTTTTTTTTTTCTTATCTGCTCCTTTACAAAGAAAAGCTTTGCTGTTTAAGCCCTGTGCCGACATTCACCTCACAACCAATCACAAAATTAAAACTATGTATGATATTTGACATGGTTAATATGTACATACTTACAAACAAAGCAGGAAAACAATAAGTTAAATCCTTTCATACAAAACCTGCAGACTGTGTACATACAAAGGCCTGTGGACATAGGTTTTCCAGCACAAAACAGGGTATTCTACACATCCAAATAGTCTTTTTTTTTTTTGTCCAGTGCTCAATGTCTCTCTCCAGTGAAGGGAACTGGTGTGATACATTTGCAGGATAGTCATACATATAAACACAATATCACTTTGGGGTTAAGCACCATAAAAGACCCACGACTAGCAGCTGGTGCTCATAGTGTCTTCAGTCCTCCCCTATTCTACTTGGTTTACCAGTGCCTCTACATACAACGAACAAATCCATGGCTTTTGTTTCCTTTAATTGAGACATGCCTAGA
This sequence comes from Gephyroberyx darwinii, assembly GCA_900660455.1. Classification (NCBI taxonomy): domain Eukaryota; kingdom Metazoa; phylum Chordata; class Actinopteri; order Trachichthyiformes; family Trachichthyidae; genus Gephyroberyx; species Gephyroberyx darwinii. The sequence continues at coordinate 33,574 of CABFOQ010044108.1, read as the reverse complement.
CCCTCCAATGCAGCCATGAAAACAGTCTTCAAAAGCAAACACGGAAATTCCACTTTAATTAAAGCTAGGTGATGGAGAGGCGGGAGGGTCAGAGAAGGAAACTCGTTCTCTGGGGAGAGGCTTTCGCGCCAATCGGTTTTCCTCTTTTTTAGTGTCTCTTGCAATCCCGCGTTCACTTCGGGGACAGATCCTGGAGGGAAGTGAAGGGCGAGTTGCTGGAGGAGGGCGAGACTCCCTCCATCTTGCCCGGGGACCCAGTGGAGGAGCCCACGCTGCTGAGGCTGCCATCCAGCAAATCTGGGGAATGACTGAAAGAGAGTAACGCTCAGCATGGACCGGCCACTGCTGACACAGCTTCACCAGCTGAACCCTTTAAACGCTTACCCAAAATGCACCTCTTTAGCCACGCTTTTACCTCAGGACAGTTACTATGTATTACTTTTTCATTTCGTTTTAAATTTGAATCACTTTGAATCATTTTTGTTCTTTTACACTTTTCTCCACTTTGAATCTGTGTATTTTTTATTTGATGTAAAGTGCATGTGCTGTATAAATTTAGTTTTTATTTGATTTGTTATCATGGCAGCACTCATCTGGTGCATTACAGCCTATGTCATGATGCTGGACAGTTCTGCTTATGAAAATCTCACATTTGATTCCAACTACTGCAGTATTTTCTCCTTGTGGACTAGGAGAAAGTTAAGAGAGTTAAAACACTTTAACCTATTATGTCACTTAATATCATTGTGGAATGATATGCCTGTACTACATTTTAAGAAGTATTATTTTAACATGGTAGTGAAGACATTTTTGGGGTCCTTTAGTCAGCGTTGCAACTCATCTCACAAATCAATGATGACTAAAACACATGAAGGTCACAGACCAAAAGAGGAACGCCACCTGCCAAGTAGAAGATGGAATCTGAAAGTGGTGAGATCGTGGCCTCAAGGTGACAAAGAAAAATGGAGAATGTGACTGAGTGAGGTGTCAAATCTTTCTATTTTTTGCTGGCTAGTGGCTGTGTGGTTCCGTTCAAAGCATCCTAAGGCAGCTCGTGCTGGTGAGGACAAGAGTTGGAGTAAAGAAAAGACACTGAAGTCTCTTAATAACCAGCCCTAACAAATTGTAGTTCTTGTGTAAACCTGGGATCCTACACATTTTTAATTTTAAATTTCCCAACATTTTTTCCAAAATGTAATGCTTTTCAACATTTTGATTTGTGTTCAATATGATGTATGCTGACAGTAGCTGGCTAACTAGGTGATTTCACTACAAATCTGAGGATCATTTTTAACAGCAACAGGTATCAGAATATGTGAAACGGACACGAAATGTGCAGTTATATCTGTATTACAAGTGAAGAACAATATTATTCAGACTAATTCCCAAAGCGTTCAGGGCTTGATGATTCTTGACCGTGTGACTGAACCATCACGTTCACAGGAAGGTAACTGACTATATAGTGTGATTTTGGCCAAAAGACGTCATCTCTCCACAAAGTCTTACCAGGAACCTAGATCTGACAGGTGGGAGACATCAGAGGACAGCATGGTGGTGGTACCCTGGAAGAGCCTCTTAGGTTGGCTCTCCACTTCCATTTCCCCTGCAGAGTAAAAAGAAACCTGGCATTAAAAAATATGATCTAACTGCTAGAAATCTTTTGCGGCACACCAGCAGGTCTGTGGTGAATGAAGGGACAGTCGGTTCTTGTTGCTGTCTTCATTCATCTATCATATACTGTAGAGGCACAGACCGTCTGATACTGGCTACAACTATTTTGTTGGGTAAAATCATTTTAGAAAAAAAGTGTTGAAGCAAATCATTTAAAGTGAATTAAAAGTTATATAATATATATATTATGGGGGGTTAAACAGGAAATATTTATCAAACACACACATCGGACTTTATATATACAGACATCAGACTTAATGGCTGAAAGCTCGGCACACGCTGACAGCCGTAACATTTGGTGTCCTGGAGCGATCGCTATGGTTTCTAGAAAACTACTGTCATTTAACGGCGATCGTACAGGCTCCCTTCCATTCTCAGCCACGCCGCTCCACTAGAGTAGAAACAAATACACGTCTGTCACGTTGGTGCTGAAAAGACGGCTAGATCAATGCCTGATTGAAACTCAATGTTCAAAGTAGCCAATAAATTTATAGTATAGTATCAAATTTCAGCCATTAACTTTGCTGTCAAAATATAGTTTAACTTTCAGATCGCTCACGGTGGTGCTGCATAGCTGGCCAGTTCAGTGCCTGATTGAAACTCAAAGTCCGATGTATATATATATATC
>CABFOQ010044108.1:13580-31243 GCA_900660455.1 Gephyroberyx darwinii | reverse complement strand
GTTATTTGTCCCCAATAATTAAGCTTTGCATACAGCAAGAAGAAAGCATTTCACATTGTCCCAATATTTTCAGCATTGCCTGAAGTTCACATCATACAATCCTTATTCTGAACATGACGTTAAGACGGTTCACAGCAGATACAGTCTCTTCTTAAATGAAGTGGCATTTCAACCACTAACAATTCACCTTTGTTTACTCAGAGGGGAAATACTGCTTCAAATGAACTGGGCACAATTATTGTAAAAGCACTTTATATATATATATATGACTGAAGGCATGTTCGGTACCCCACCTTTGCGCTTTATTGGCCCAAGTATGCTGGCTCTGATGCAGTTGATCGGACTTTGACTCCTCCGGCTGAAGAACACAGAAAACCACACATTGGCAAAAATAAATATATTTTGAAATACAGTATCCATGTGTTGGCTGTAGCTACGTACTGTTTTTTTTCAATCCAAGTTTTCATATTTGGTGTCCAGATTTAATAATATGCTGGAGAAGTTATAATTCTTTTAATAGCAAGTTGCAACTGGACTAGCGAACCGACCCGGCTGAAAACGTATCCAGACCGCTGTATCGGGTTATGGCTGCTGCAGGTAATATTTTTAAGCCTTGTAATTCCTCTATAATTTCCGTACATTGAAAGGGATGAAGCTCCTATCTGCTTTGCCCTGCTAGAGCGCTTTCAACATCTCTCTCCAAGAGGGACCACGCTAATGGCGATTGTTCAGTGTGCATAACCAGCTCTGTTGTTTGAACACTTTCACTGTTGTGGCACCAAAACAGTTCACTTATCAGGGTTATACTGAGTCATTTTCACATAAACCACAGTACAGCTGCCATAGTGCTGTGGTCTTCAAGAGGGACAGACCTGGACGACCTTCATCACAGTCGGGTAAAAGTCATTTTCTACAAATCATGTCTGTTCTTTATTGGGCAGAATCTGTTAAATAGGAAGAGGCTATTATTATTATCTCCCATAATCCCTTTATTGTAAGCCAATTCATTTGGAGTTATGAAGATATGATTATTAAACTCCAATCACATCAACTAAGAGTGTGTTGTTTTACAAAGTATGTCAAAACCAAAAGGGAGAAATTTTCTCTGCCCCCTAGTCGGGGTCGGCCAGCCAAGTGCAGCGCCCCCTGGAGCTGGGAGAGTTTCGGTTTTGGCTCAAGGATACTTCAACAGTTACGGCCACACAGGACAACAGTGTCAGCAAAGCACCAGCCCCTATAGAGGTGCTGATTTAAGAAAGAAATTTGGAGCGGTCTCTTCATTTTTTCCAGAGCTGTATACATGCAATATGCTGTGTTTACTAAAGGTTCAGTCGCCAACAGTAACTGGCAAGTAAAGTAACCTAACATTACCGTAGCTGATCAACCAGGGAGCTGAAGAGCTGTTAGTTAGTTAGTTAGATCTCTATGTCATTTCCAAAAATGCGCCATGTGGCTGTTCACAATCTATACTTGTCTTTAACTTTGTCAGTATTTCACTTTAGGTATTTATCTGAATAGATATGACAAAGAAATGTTTACTGGAAAACAAAAAGTTTCCCACTGAACAGACTGACCTGGTTCAACCACGGTGAAAGTGCAAAAAAAAAAAAAACTGGAGTAACTTAAAACCTGCAGACTGTTAGATAACCATCGCCATTAAACAAAGACCGGGTGCTCACCTGAAGCGCCGCGTTGGGCTAGGTATCGGGCTGGGTGTTAGGCCGTTGCTGCTCACGAGGATTTGTAGTGAAGGGGAAAAACACTGCTGCTTGTAGGAAAGGGAAATAAACGAGGATTAGCTTTGACTCTGATGAAGCCAGAGTCAACGTAAGAATGTCAGCAGAAGAACTGCAGTGCCTGCAAAGCTCCGACAGATATACCTTCTTTCCTATCCCTCTGGTTGGGGACGGCGCAGGAGACACAGGCACAAAGTCAGTGCGCTTTGGAGACGATGATGCTGACCTCTCCAAATCATTGTCACTCTAAGAACAGACAATTATCAAATACATAGGTGGACACCTCCCACTATATCGCTATGTAGTAAAAATCGTCAAAATGGGGTACGTGTTGGAGTATTATACTACCGACTCAGTCTGTCCTTGAGAGACTGGTGGCCCTGTTAACTCCAAGGGATTTAATCTAGCATGTTTGTACTTGACCACTCCAGAAATAGAGAGTGGCCAACAATGGCGAAGGGCCATAACATGCAATGTGAAGGCACAAGAGTGCTGAATTTCAAGGACCCACAGCGGAGTAATATATCAACAACTGCTTATGGGGTTAGATGTGATAAAATGGAGGAATGATTCTTTACCAGACTGAGGCTTTCCTCCCAGGACTGGCTCATCTGCATGGCTGCTTGAACCTCCCTGTGATGGATAGAAAAAAGGAATTAGTTGTCAATGACCTGGACTTGTATTCTTCTGACTACAAAGCAACTGTGATTTAAAAAAAATAGATCTCTACATCCACTAATTGCATTTATACACAACTTGCTTACCGCTCATGAGCAGTCTCCCTGTTCATCACATCTACACCTTCTTCCTGCAGGAGTGCACACAAAGAAAGATTTTGAAGTGTAAGGTTAGAAAGTTAGCTTTTCTTTTCTTATGCAATTAAGAAAAGGTACAACCTAATAAGATGGCAATAGCTAAACTTGTTTTGTGCTTCACATATGTTCAGAAAAATGCAATTCAGCTGGTACACAACGATGCAGAGGAACCATTTGCATTGTTGGAGTCTGATACTATCAACCCATCAACTCAGTAAGATCGATGGCCCTGTTAACTCCACAGACTATGTCTAGCATGTTACCCAGTCATCACTCCCTATGGCTTGAGAGGGGGACAGTGGCCTGACATGCTGATCATAATCATTTAATATCCCCAGACATGGTATATCACTGGTATGCCAATGACAATACAGCTTTTCTTACTTGTTTAATCTGATGGAGTCTTGTGCTGGGAACTCGAATGGGTGACGAGGGGACCTGCAAAGAGAGATGTGTGTGGAGAGGACAATACTCAACATTGAATCACTTTAAGACTGTTACTTAAATAAACATGTGTGTCATGAAACTAGAATTTAGTACCATATTGGGCCTGTTGACAACTGTAGTGCTATTTCTCCTGCTGCGCAGAACCTCTCTCTGGAACACTTGGGAATTATCACTGTAATGGCATATTCACAGACAACCACACTTATTTCATGTATATCTTAGTCAGCAGCTTCTACCAATTAAGTCAGTCTAATTTTGAATACATGGGGGAATTACTTGAACATTTATGAAAAAGGGACAGGAGTTAAGTAACTAAGTCAAACAGTAAAACCTTAAGCCATTTATCATGGGTGCACTGTTGGATCGTCTCAAGTGTCCATCGGTCTGAACTAGCGAAGATGGGATTTCCAGATCCAGCTCCATCTTTTCTTGTGGCATGACCCCTGGGTTGTTCATCCTGCTAGCTAACACTGTCTATCACTAACTCATGAAACTAATTCAGCTGGCTAACCAACCCAATGTTGTTAGCTAGCTGCCCCCCCAAACATTTACAACGTTTCAGACAGGCAGCCCAAATAGCTATCGTAACTTTACATTTCTTGAAATAACGTTCATCAGCTCAGCTGACGTTTGAGGCAGGCAAACGAACAAGCTAAAGTACACTTAAATCAATCTGCAAGGCCCTTTCGTCTGTTTAATTCCAGGGTTAGGGTTAGCTAGCAGGGTTAGTTAACGCAACTTAGCTATCAAACATAACGTTAGCTCGCTAAAACGTGTACAACTATGTAGTCAGTCAGAACTGGCCTGTGCTAACGTTGCCTATAACGTTATGACCAGTTACTAACTTCCCTGATGATGGTTAGCATGCCTTGGCTACATACCTCACAATGCCCGGTAACTGCTAGCTAACCACCAGTTTCTGGGTGCAAGCAGCAGAGGCTGGTGACTTAAGCGCTACTAAACTACACTTGCATGCTAATGTGTTAAATTAGCCAAACTAATCCGTCAGCTAGTTTATAACTGATTGTCCTCGTAAGTCTAACGTAGCTGAGGTGAATTTAACGACGTTGGTGTTAGCTGATGATGTTAACGTTAGTCAATCAGCTGGCTAACAGAGCGTGGCTAGCTAACGTAAGCTAACGTTATGCTACTCGCGAGCTAGTCAATTCCAGCTAGAGCCAATAACCCAGCTAGCTACCTAGCCGGATAGGTAAGCTAAGTTAGCGTTAACGCCAGTAGCCAAAATGCCATGTCCAGAGGCCGGGTCACGAAGTCATTAAAAGTCCCCGTCCATCGGCATGGTAGCTACCACGGATCATATAATCTAAATTAACCGTGTCGGACGTGAATACTGTACGCTCTGCAAACAATATAGTTTGTCGTTTCTGCTGGGTGGCGCCGAAAATGAGCAGGATCACAGATGATCACACAGCTGCTAGCTAACTCTAGCTATAAACTTCACGCCCCTTTCAGTTTAACGTTGGCGGACCTGACCAATGAAACGGCTTCATTTACCGGCGTGCACGGGCAGGGCTGTATCCTTTCTGTTACTATGGCGCCTTTCTGGATACAACCTTGTTCATAACACCCTTTCTACCTACTGTCAGCGGTGGAAATGCCTAACCACACTTTATAGATTATACTTCATAGCTACAACAAACATTTTTGTTACTTTTGTGTTTGACCTGGAGTCGTCATGAAACATTTTTGCCCCCAAGAGGGCATTCATTGAGCTGCTAAATCTGTTAGGCTAGGCTTTTTATTACCCAAATAATGCAAATATTCACGTAAATAATGGTCATTTTTACTAATTTGCAAATTTAAGTTTGTATTTGAATGCTGTGGGGCTATGTAGTACAAATATCATCTTTGTCATTTGTATACATTTGAATTCTTATTTGTTACCATTCCAATTTTTATAGTTTTCTATCATTATAAGGAAGCAATACCAAGTGCAGGGAGCAATCTCAAATGAGCTAAAATTATAACTAAATGGATAGCCTGCAACAAACTTTGCCATTTGTCCAAAAACAGAATTGTCTTCAAGCCTTTCCAGCAAATATTGAATTCCAGTGGTCAGTTGATAGCATGTTCTGTGCAACCTCCCGCTGGCTTTCTGTTAATACTAGGGCAGTAGACAACATGCCTTTTCTGGGGCCCTAATCAGTAACCTACTGTAGGTCCAGGGAGCTTGAGATCATAGTCAGATGACAACCAAACAGGTCACACACTCAGTCACACACTCCAGCCTTTGACGCCGCAGCCATTCCTAGAGAGCTAGGATTTTTATTGTCACTCTGATATGATGTGAGATCACATACCACATTTTACACTTTTGAGGAACCACTTCAGATAGGGCAACTCCAAATCACCACTACATTCCCCTCAATCTACATGACAGGCTGGACAATGATGAATTATTAACTTATTTGGTGTTACATTTTATACCGACCTTTGTAGGAAAATCCACTGGTCACAGGAAGGGTGTGAACATTTAATGGCTGAATTGGTTTACAATGATGGCACCATTGTATGAGATTCTATTATATAGTAAAGATTTAAAACATTTCTACAGCTAGTTTAAATGTAAATCATAAAATTACCTGATCCAATAAAAGGTTGTTTTTTTTTTACAGATAAATCATTTCAAATGATTGATTCAATAATCTTTGACTTGAAAACTTGAATTAAATTAACAATGGAACATTTGTACAGCTGAAAACATAAAAATGATCTATGTTCTCCATATCATACAAACAAATGTAATGCATGGACACCAGATTTGTACCTTGCTACACCCGTAAATAAAAGGTTTCATTTTCAGCACATTCACGTGTCTGGTTTGGGACAACCATCATTTGTGTTACCTTTCTACACCATATCTAATACTACATTGTGATGTCCCAAACTATACACACACAGAGGTGTTGAAAAGGTGTCTTTTAAAGAGTGTCAATCAAAACAGTTGTGAATGTCTCCAAATAAAACAAAAAAAGCTAAGATGAAAGGAACATTTGCTAAAATAGGAGGTTGTCAAATTTACGTAGCATTAAACTTGATGAATGTGATTTTCTACTTCAAGCTAGCAGCATTGCTATTAATAAATTACTCCTTTGCTAAAACAAAAACCCACATTGGAGTATTAGCCAGTGATGCATTATACTAAATTCAGGCAAAGCCGAGCTCCACGCTCTTCCAGACTTGGTTCTAGCTAAGGCAATCAAAGTTCTCACAAGTTGGATGACAGTCGTAGACTCAAGAGTGCGCGGTGACAAAAACCCACACCGCTGATTTCAGGATTATCACTATATCAGTGTATCCTCAGGGACCCTGAGCATAAAACCCACGTGACATGAGCTGCACTCGGCTGAATATTTTTTCATGACACAAAAATAAAAGAATATAAAATATAAAAATGAACTGCAACAGCAACAGAAATGACCAGTCAGTAATAATAGCGAGGACGCGCCTCCTCACGCCTTGTACTTCTCCTTCCCTGTTTCACTAATGACGCAGATATGCTGAAAAACAGAAGGACAGCAATCACACAAAGTTCAGCAAAACCACTGATTTACTGAAGGTCAAGAACGTTTGGGTATTTGTTTTGCGGGTCTTGGTCTTGTCAGATCGAACAGGAAACACAAACAAACTGCTGCTACTGATCATGAAATACAGGCTACTTCATGTTTTTCTCATCATCTCCAATACTTACGTTTAGATCTCTAAAGTACTCGTTGTAGTCTAGTGCGTATCCCACCACAAACTTGTCAGGTACCTCGAATCCTACAACTGAAATAAATAAGTAAAGAAATTAAATAGGATAGATAAATGGAGTATAATATAACTAATACAGAAGTAGAACACATGATCTACTGACATGAACTTAAGTAAATGATCACTAATTGTATTTGTTTTGTGCTGAACTCACAGTCTGGTCTGTAGCCAACACTCCTTGGTGTTCTCTTCACCAACAAACTGAGGACAAAAACCAAGATGATCATGACGAACACCGAGAATAACTGAAGAAACATGAATGTCTGCTGCAGCCTGTCAATGAAAACCAGTGTAACCTGTGGTTGTGTAACAAATACACACACCTTGTCACATACTTCCTTGTGGAATTGAAAATACAGCTGTGAAAATTACCTCGCTACTTCAACCAATTTGAGATTGTACTGTTTATTTATCTATATTGAAACACTGGTTTTACTGGTTTCACTGGTTTTATTACGTAAACCAGTGTAACCTACGGCTATGTCACAAATCTACACTTTGCCTTGTGGAATTGAACATAAAGCTGTGAAGGGATTCAGTTACCTTGCTACTTTAACCATTTTGGGATTGTACTGTTTAAGGAGTTGCAATAACGTCTTCATCGTCTTCCCTGTGTCAATAATGTCCTTGAAACACAAGAGAAGCGTACATTAACGGCAGAGGAACGGCAAAAAGGTGTAAATCAATGACAGATTTTAAAAAACACAATGCATTACCTCCACAATCAGGACGTTCTGTGTGAAAAGAAAAGAAAAGGAGGTTTTACTTTAGTTCAACTGAAGAACTGAACATATTTCACCTTCAACCCGTTAGGAATGTGAACAGGAATATTGCCTGGTGACCCGCCGCTGTCTGTGTTGCCATGGTTACGGCCTGACGTTACACAACTACATGGGAATACCTTTGATATTATTGCGCAAGTGAGCATGTTTTTAGACAGAATCCGTGGGAACCACAGTGAGACCTGGAGGGGATTTCTCCCGTGTAACTTGGTAGGGACCCATGTGACTACAGCTGTGAGAAACACTGTCCAAGGTAGAAGTTTGTCTAAAATCGCCCACTGAAGAAGTACTGCACAATTTATTGTGCAACATTAAAAACAATTTTAGTTTATTGGCAACACGGAAACATTTCATCTCATTTGAAATGTCTGTTCAAGTTGAAAATAGTGAAGATGTTGATATAAGATGCAACAAGTGCCTCACTGCTCACCTTTCCCGTCAGTGTGGACAGGTCATCCCCACCGATTACTTTGATTTCTCCTGTTGACTGGTCATTCTGTGGAGACATTTCCCATCATTCATTTGTTTTCAAGACTGCAACTAAAGTAAATCAGTGCACAAAAAAAAAATCATACAGGTGAAACAAAAACAATTAAGGTTGTTGTATATTGTATTACACAATATGAATGATGTAAGTTGTAGCAGCAGAGAGAGAGACAGGATTGGGTGAGAGAGGAGGGATGACAACATGCGCCTTAGACCACTGAGTCACCAGGACGCCTCGCGATGACACAAGTCATAATGTACAAAAATAAATCAGACGAAAAAGGAAGTTGAGGTCTGTGATGAATTAAAGCTATCAAACCTGCAAAACAAAAACTATATAAACTAAATAAGATTAAGAGGAAAGAAAACATTAAGAGCGATATCGAACACCTGAACACAGACAGAAAAAAAGAAGGAGATTACATAGTAGCTCTTAAGGCGAATGAAGTCCACGGTCATCGGGATCGAACGGTCGCTGTTCCTATTGAGGGTCTTGATGTAGTCCAGCAGGTCTGCAAAGAACTTGTAACCCCCCTTGAGCACACAGAGGGCCACAATATGGTGTCCACCCATGTCCTTCATGATCTCCCGGGCCAGTCTCTCTGTCCTGGGGTCACGTGGGACAGAAGAGAGAGAGGATAGTCAGCTCAGTTTTCTGCTACAGTCAGCATTAGCTCCTATTTCCTCTCTGGTTGGAGCAACAGCGTAACCATTTTAAAGCGCTCACAGCTATAATAACAGGAGAGCCGGCTTTCTAGAATCATTGCCTTGACGTTTTTTGGTTCAGTTTGCACTTGTGCATTGCATGAAAGGTTAAAGCCTAAATCTGGGATAGCAAATTGAAAATCTAAACAACCCATAAGCCACTGCAAAACACATTTAAAACGTCATACATCTGGAAAAATGTCTTCAAGTCAGTCAATCAAACATCAACAAAGCAGTGGTGTGATCCTGGAGGCGCTAAACCTGCATCCCACATTCTGCTTTTGATGGAAATTTCCATTATAAAAAAGGCATAAACTCATGTAGCGGCCCACCTGTCCAAGATGAGTCCATGTGGGATGTAGACCCTCTCCAGGTCGTCCGCATAGTGCTTTGGTATACAGAACAGGTCCAGGTCGTACCCCTGCTCCTCATCACTGATCTGAAATAAACAGGCAGAATACATGCAGTTAAAAGTGTGACACAAAAGGGTTAAAGGGGTATTACTTCGATGGGACACGAGGTACATGGCTGATGCAGGGCAGTGAGGGGGGAGTGTGGTTTCACTGTTTAAAAGAGCGAGACAATGTGGTCAATGTAGTCCTGCAGGTAATCGAGTTAATTTCCACTCCACCAAGCCAGTAAGGAGCGACCGTTCACTCCCTTCAATAATCATCAAGATATCAATGAATGCTACTGAAAAATCTCGGTAGACCTTCTGTCCAAAGGGCAAGGCCTTAGCAAGACCGTTCCCAGTTCTCCAAGGTATTTGCTATATTCTGTAAAAGTACATTTCTACACGCTGAAGAGGAAACTGCCCGGCACTTGAACCCAAACAACTGAATTAGTGTCATGTGATGGCTGGGAGGCAACGCAGAGCTGGAGGTGCTGAGGGATCGAGGGAAGTGATCACAGGCAGACTGTTTACAACATAGAGCCATATTTTACATTCACACTGTAACCCAGTGGTCAGTGAAGACAGATGCAGGTCCTCTATTGAGCTCTATTGAGCTAGAATAAAACATGCCCCCCCCCCTTTACACCCACCCAAATGAAAACATGTCCATGTGGTCGGGCTACACCCTTCCATTCCCAAAACATAACAGCTGTCCTTGGGGGCACATGATCTGAAGGTCGCTCACAGACCCGCTGGTGAGGTGAGAAAAACGGGATAAAAATGGAATAAAAATAAAAAAGTTTTATCTGCAACATGATGAAATAAAATACCCAAATATTACAAGGCAATTCCAAAATGGCAAATGACACACAAAGAATACCCTGATGAACGAGACTGAGGGAAATGTCAGTGCTGTGTAACAAACATGAGGAGGAGGGGAGGGGGGGGGGTCTCAAAAAAACCTTGAAGTTTGTGCAAACAATGTCCAGGCTTGGCAACATCCTTAGAATATGTGGGAAATGGAGAAAGCAAATGTAGGCTGCTCTTCTGTTTCTGTGTCAACAAGTATGTCTGCCAATCTGTTGGCAAGACCGTAGTCTTAGTAGTAACACAACACCGTCTTCCAAATCTGTAAATGTCACGGAAAATAGAGCATTGGTTATTTATTTACCTGCTGCGGTACAGAGGCCATCGTAGGCTAGGACAGTACACCACAGACACACAGACGCTATCGGACTCAAACTGAAAGAATGTTTAACTAAAGGCAAATATTTCTCACTGTAACATCTAGATAAGCTGGGACTTCGTTGTTATTGATTTCACCGCTAACCTCTTGAACCTCTTCAGTTAATTCTTTAATTGAATCTTAAATTTCTCCTGCAAGCAAGAGGATAAAAAGTAAACTGACACAATATTACACTGACAGGATTAAGTGCAACTTGAATTTCCAGCTGTCAGTGTGGAATTAAATACCTCATCAAATACTCACCTCACCAGTTTACGCTGCTCTGACCAGAATGCTGATATCATACACAGATAGTACTAGCTTTACCACACAAATACTTCACTCGGGTCAAAAGATGAATGGAACAACAAGAAGTAATTTTCGTTACAGAGTTGATTAATTATCCTTCGGTAGAGTCAATTGATAACACGGGATTCCTATTCAACCATGAAATCTGCTTGTTTGTGGCACCAAGAAAACTCAATAATATTTTGCCATTCCCAGAGGCGCTCCTCGTAAATAACAGATAATAAAAATAATAACAATCTTACCTATATTCGGAAAGGTAGATTTTTCTAAACATTGCATTTTATTGCATTTTGTTGTATTGCAGCAATTCGTGCGGTCTGTAGGTGTGACCTGGTGCAAATTAAAGATAACGCGCTCATCCTTGTGGTGTGAATGAAGCGCTGCTGCACGTGCCAAGCGTAGAGAGCGCGTGTAACTGATGATAGCTGCAGGCCAGAATTAATCCAGCACCACCATCACCGCAACATACGCTATCAAGTCGCGAATATAGGCGTGCCGGTGAGGAATTAATACGAAATTACTTCTTTTTTTTTTTTTTTAAATTCACGCCGTTTTGCTGACGCAGTGGCACCCACGCACAATGTGCTCCATGTAAACAGGGCAACCTTGTGGGGGGAAAATTCTCGACTTCATTTTACTTTTTGGGGAACTTACCACCACACATGAGCTTGATGTCGCCATGTCAGCAGCAGTCACTACTCTTCACCGTTATATACCGCAGTCTCCAAAAAACACACCCTCAAATGTGGTAACGGCGCCGTCTCGGAGACTTCAACCTTCTGACAGCAGCACACAGACGGAGGTAGCTAGCTACGTTGCTACGAAGGGTCTTTCGTTTCCGTGCTGCTGTTCTGCCGTGGTCCTACGTTGTTGTGTACGTGACGTAGACGGGCAGTGGGCGTATTAAATCAGCGGGAATATCCCTACGTTCACGTGGTGTCGGATTTATGAAATTGGAAAAAAAAAAGGTTCCTACTTTGAAATGTCACATGAACGCCCTTGAATGTCGGATAGTTGCTGCCAGTTTCCGGTGCAACTATAAACTTGCACTTCCTCAATATTGTGGAAACATCGAGTTTAGTGTCAGTGAACGGTAAGAAAACAATGAAATACACGTGCACCTTTATTATACGTTTATAGTTAGCCAGAATAACCATCATAACTAACATTTGTTTAAATGGAGTTCGTTAGTTAGCTTGTTAAGCTCAGCCTCCATGTGTGTTTATCATTTGTCTTCCGGGTTTACTTCTCCGGCAAAATAACACGTTAATGTTATTAAAGCTGTTAAGTAATGTACTTGGAGGTACCGGATGTCGGACCTTCCCACCAGCACGTGAACGCACAATGAGTTTGTACCGCCCCTTTTAGGAGAAAACCTAAAACTATAAATGTACAATCGTCATTATTCATTTGATATTGTTTAATTGTAAGACTTTAGCCAACAACACAGCTGCCTTGGTCCTCATGTGTCCTGCTTCTGCCTACTTTCCTCCTCCCAGAAATCCAGCATGTATAGAAACACTGGATAGAGGATAGAAAAGGCTAACAGCCTTGAGATATCCCTCCAGGATCAGGAGCGTGTAGTCTTTAGTCTCATTTCACTTTGCTGTTGCAGGGACGACATATCTTTGATAACATCCACATACAGGCTGTTATTATATACAGGCATCATGCACAATGTGTTGTACACCAAGAAGCATCCTTACCATGAAGTATCAGGACAATTATCAATATTGCCACGATATATGGACAATATATTGAAGGACAAGTGTTTTATGGATTGTTTTACCAGTAACCAATGAAAGCAATAGTGCCCCTTTATACTGCCTCGCAAGCTTACTTGTTCAGGTAAACCTTTTATAATTATGTAAGTTATAATTTATAACATAATGTCTAATAAATCATGGCATTACTGCAAAACAAAATCAATAATTTTGCATGCTCTCTTGTTTTAAAAAGTTATACTGTAAAAGCATTCATTTTATTATAAACTACATCATATGAATGCTCTAGACCGGAGCGTGACAAAAGCCCTAGTGTGGATGGGGAACATGCAACGGGCGTGACATTCCTCACCCCGAAATCTCCGTAACATCCTTTCAAAGTAAAGACTCAATTCACTCAGTAGATGTGTAAAATAAAATCTTTTCTATTTCCAATCATTCATGGATACATTTGTAGAGATACAAGGAACAGTACAACAAACAAAGTCAAGCCAACTCTTCTAAAGAGCTCTACATTGCCCTTTAGTAGCTAAATAAAAAAATGCCACCTTTAACAGTGGGAAAAATCCAAGTGCATGCTGGCAGAAACTTGTGACTGTCTGAAATCCAGATATTCAAAATTGCTCATGGTGATAATACAGTAGCAAAATATTACATATAAAGAAAGTCTAACATGAAAAGAGATTTCTTAAGACATGATTACAGAAACAAAGTAATCAAACCGCACAACTTCATAGAGAGACTAGTAACAAATAGACCCCTCTTAAAAGTGAGTCCTTCAGAAGCTAAGGAACAGGAAGAATCTTTCCGTATTGGGCAACTTAACTGTGGGTCATGTAAACTGGGTGACATGGGCAGCAAGTGAAAACCAAAAGATCAGTCCATTCATATCTTGCTTCATGGTAAAATGACATGTACTGTAAATTGAGCCGATGACAGAGACTTGGGAAAGATTAGCCATGGCTTTTTATTAACCTGCAGCAATCCTTCATTCTCTGCAGAGTACCACAAGTCTGAAAAACTCATCCGGAGAACTCAAAGGATGTGGTATGAAGGGTTCATGAAGAAGACATTTGTGTGTGTCTGTCCGTCTACCGTGTCAAAGAACAGGGGGAGCTTGTAGACCACGACTTTTGGGAGTCGGCTATGATTCAGCATAAAAAAATATCTCTCCGCCATCTTTGAACTCTTCTGTTTTTCCCCCGCGCATTGCACATCCGTCACTACAACCTGTAAAAAAAAAGAAGACTGGCCAAATAAAAGGAAATATTTCAACCCGATTTGCTTCCAATTCCACCGCTGCTGTTGTAGTAACATGAATCCTCACGTTTGACATTTAATACGGACAATTACTACCAATGCTTTCATTCAAAACCACCACAGAAACCTGAGCGAGGCGCGACAACACCCACCTAGTTGCCATTCACTTGTGACGAGGGCGGTGGTCCCCTGTGGTCGATCGCTGCTCTCTCTCTACTGCGATTCTCTCGTTCCTCGTCTTCCTCATCCCTCTCCTCATTGCCACTGTGGTTCTTACAATACAGCCTGAAAACAAAAACACAGGAGGGCTCATAATAAAAAGACATCGGTCTGATTGCGTAGCGCTAATCCAAACCGAAGATCACTTTAAAAAAGCTCAACGGGGTTCAGTTTTGAAGGTGTCGAGAGTTACTCCTTTAAGATACAATAATCCCATAATTGCAGTCTGAAGTAAATCTCCTTACAATACTAGTTGATTCATTGGATTATGTATTTAATCTGTAATCTAATTATTTCTGTCAAAAGCCCTGGACAGCATTAGTGTGGTGTTGGTTATCTGGTGTCCAGTCCAGAATGACCATGTCAGTGGTTTCCCCGAGGTGCGCCAGTAAAACATCCGGCTGTAGGTTCCTCTCTGACTCAATTTCGATCCGGAGCACCATATAAAAAGATGGATAATCAATTGCTTATCAAAAAAATCAAGAGGTGCATTTGTGTGTGTGTGTGTGTGTGTGCACCATAACACACACCAGTTTACAGTTGTGTGCCAAGTCCCGTCACCTCGGCCTTTACAATGACAGATTTCATGAGATAGCTGCTACTTCCTTGTTGATCTCTGGTCAACATCGCACTAAAGCTGTATATCGCTGTACAACCACATTCACTTTCCAACTCAACATTTGCGGTACTAGGAGTGGACCTCACTTGTAGATGCCGCGAGCCATGTTTTCAATGTACTTGGCTTTGTCCTGCAAGCCGCAGTGATAGTGGTAGGTCTTCACGCAGGCCTTGATCTCACACCCAATGGTAGCGCCCAACTGAGTGCAGAGTGTACATTTCTGGAAAAAAGCAAAAGGAAAGAATTTTCTTTGGCAATACTGATGAGTACATTTCAAACACAAGTCATTCAAAAACACTGAGTTTGAGTTTTTTTGAAGAATTGCTAAAACATCAAAGTTATTTTAGTTAGGACAAATCTTCGCACCATTCTTTTCCCCCTCTTGATTTCCTGGATGACTGTTTTGACGTCAAAGTTCCCAAATTCAGCCCGTGAAGTAGTGGTAAGCTGGACCGTCCCCGATGAAAAAAGCTGGAACGACATAAAGACGGAGGTTCCAGACATGTTGCACGAACAGAAGCTCCGGCAAAACAGCGCAACAACGTGGGAACATCTCTTACCATGCACTTGTAGTGCGCAGCAACCTTTTTTGAGTTATCGGCATGGAGCATTCCCCTCGTTTCGTTCTCCTCCTCGCCAGCATGGCAGAAGCCACAGCGCTGCCCGCCGTCTCCTGGGCTGGCTCTAAGAGGTGACCGGTCCCGCTAGAACAACAAAGCACACGGATCAGAAAAACCAAAACCACATACACTGCAAAGAGACCCATCCCATGCGGTCCTGGGACTGGGACGCGATGCAAGTGAACTTGGCAGAACAGGAGCGTTGCCTTACATGGGATGAGCTCTCCTCGTCGGCACCCTGCGAGGAGGTGGAGCGGGTGTCTTCTGACTGGCCACGAGATCCTACCTTGGTTCTCCCCTTCTCAAACTTTCCCCGGCCCCTGCTTTGCGGAGGCGAGGAGTCTGAATCGTTGGCCACGCCTTCCTCTTCATCTGCCGACAAACCGATCATCATGCTTAAGACAAAATATCCTTCAAGACAATACTGAAACACAACCAGTTATATACAAAACTTAACAAAAAGAGAAGCCTTGTCACAATAAAGCAGAAACTGTGCTGGAGGGGTTTTGTTATAATAGTAATCTGAAGCAGTGAATATTCCCTCCTGCACAATTTACCCAACTACAGTCTACCGGCAGGGATTTAGCTGATGAAATAAGAGCGGAAAAATCAAAATCAGTCCAAAGGTAAAGCACAAGGCAGATGATTGGAAGTCCTGGTGGTAATGGCATGGGTTTTTTTTGTCATCACAACCAATTTCACAACAAAATATTAATGGAAGAATCCAACATGTAACATTCAGACCCAATGAAACAGAAGCACTGGCATCTTTCTGTGTCTTCTCCTTGAGTACTTTATGGTTAAATACATTCCTCAACAGCTCAGTCGTGTTTGTACTTCATGGGGTCTGAACTTTGCTGCTGTTTATTTTGTGAATGGAGAAGAAAACAGATGTTGCGTCCCATGTCCAACACATCCAGACTACGTAGCGCTATAACAGATGTTAAAGGGTACTCTACCTTCAATAGCATCCTGAGAGGCATCCCGGTGTTTGCGACAGTACACACTACATTCAGGAGCAGAAGAAAACAAGTTGTGTGAATCGTGTCTTTATTTATTTTATACTAACTTGCAAAAAAGTGACTTACAGGTAAATCCCTTGTGATGGATTCTCTTTGATCTGGGCCCGGTCCTTCAGAGCGCAGTAGTAGTGATAGGTCCTCCGGCACGTCTTCACATCACAGCCAATAGTAGCACCAGGTCGGTGACACGAAGAACACATCTGAAGGGGAAGTCAACACAGCTGCCACGCTCAGACAGAACCAGATCTACCAACTACTTCTATCATTCCTCAGCTCCTTCAAAATCAGCTGGTCATGGGAAGCATCATAATATTATTACTTTTCTCCACAAAGATCATAAGACACACGAGGGAGACAACAGTCCTTTATCTGCATGCAACTGAAGCAGCTGTGTTTTTTTGTATGCACCCTATACAGCATCCTGTATTACCAGAGATATTTGGGGCAACAAATAATATCCTGTTTAGTAAGCACACACCCATCCCCCGCCACACTTGTTTCAGTTGCAAAAACAACAACAAAAACATCATATAATATAATATAAATATGGCTTTAATGTTCCACATCACATCCACTTTATGCCATTAAATTAAAAAAAGTAAAACCTGCTGTCATTCACTTTCATGCCAAAACAGAGTCTCATAAAATGATATAATTCTGGTAGAAAATAAATAAAAAAGTGTTATGTCACTAAATGATGTACGCTTCTTGTTCTCGGATGATTGACAAACTGCAGACGGGCCGAAGCGCCGTCTAGTGGCCTCACGAGACGACTGCTACGCTAAACTAACTCCTGCTGCACACAGTAAGAGGACAGGAGTGAAAACTCACCAATTTGTTCCCCCTTTTGATCTCCTTTTTCACGTCCTCGATGGAAAACCCTCCGATGTTGTCGCTGTCTGAGTGAGACGTGACCAGGGCAGAGGAGAAGAGCTGCGTGGGACAGTTACAAAAACCATGACTCGGTGAGGCCTCAAGACCCACGCAGTATTTTGTCTAGTATATCAGTCAAATGAATCGTGGTAAACATTGATGCAGCATTGTGTATTTCCCTCTGAGCTATCTACAATATCTGTGTGGTTTTTGATTTCCCCTCACCACTTTTAAAGTGCAACTACTGGGAGGGTTTACATAGATCTGTGTCGAGCTAACCCTTAAGCCTACTGCAACGTGTGTGAAGCTAGCATTAGCAGCTACGCGTCTTGATTGAACAGTAATAAGATCGTACATGTGGCATTTTTAACACTGAAAACAGGTTTTCATGAATGGTCCGTCTGAGTGCTGCCATGGCTACCGAGTCTGTGCTCTCCTCACCATGCACTTATGGTGGGCTGCCACCTTCTGGTTGTCAGACACTAGCAGCTGTCCACACTCCTTGTCCCGGTTGGTTCTGCAGAAGGCACATTTAGGCAGCCGTGCAGCAGCTCCTTTCCTCTGTCCTGACATGGCCAGTCGCTCTCTACGTGGCCAAGTTTCTGACTGAAAATGAACACCAAAAAAAAAAAAAAAAAAAAAAGGGGGAATTG
>CABFOQ010043949.1:13916-27789 GCA_900660455.1 Gephyroberyx darwinii | reverse complement strand
ATGTAACAACGATGTCGCGGGTGTGTAGCCTAACCTACGAATTTTTCTTTTTCTCGTCGTGACATAACTTCACCTTGGACACCTCACCTGGCTGGTAGAAAACGTAAAGGATGTGGTCAATGTTGTTACATGACTCGCACACGAGTAAATTCACTATCGCTGCTTCAAACTAATTGCAATAGGCTTTTGAGAGATTTGAAACAAACAGGCAATAGTTTAGCATACTAGACTGCAAGGCTCGTATAGGCTGTTATGCAGCATGATATGGCTGCGTGTGCAAAGTTTTTCTGACCACCAAATAGGCTATCTTATCAATTCTGCCAGAGAGAAAAAAGTTCACCCCCTAAGTAAAATGTCAGCGGGACAACAGTGTAGGTCTTAACCATGGTTGCTTTCACCCTGTCCCTAATGGTCTTGTTTGAATTTGAATACCCAACCAGTGTTTCCTTAACATGTGAAAGGCTACTCTAGGACTTGACGTGTTGGAAGGGGAGGGGGGGGTTTAGTCTGGACATTCCAAGTCAACGGCAATTCACGTGAAGTGACGCAAAATCTGATGTTCCACGGTGTCACACGTCACCGTTCTCACCCGGATATCTGCCTTTTCGTGCGGCGCTCTCTTATCTCTCCCTCTGACCTTGTTTCAGTCACTGCAGACATTAGACATTACTTCCTTCTCTCCCATCCTCCTTCCCTGCTTCCCCACAAGATGACCACTGATCTGAATGGTATGGAGAGGTGAGGATATGGAGATGTGGCAGGTTCCCAACACACACACACACACACACACACCCAATCATTTGAATGAAAAAGACATAATATACACACATAATTTGCACATTAAAAAAATCCCATCTTCTCTCTCACACACACTGGGAGATTTGAAGGAAGGGTAAATGAAGCACCCTCTCTCTGTCTCTCGCTCTCACACGTACACGCACACACACACACACACACGCACACGCACACAGAGCACAAGTTCGAGCCCTATCCTCAGCAAAGCCTCTGTGTCACAGACTGGTAAGTAAACAACCCAGATGTTACAGATGATGATGATGATGATGATGGAGGGGGGGCTTAGAAGGGAATTATTATCATGTATGCACATCTCATTGCGCACACAAACACTCAAGCGCAAATGCTTACCATGCACACTTGCACACACACGCATAGTGTTTGGAAATAACGCTTAGTATGAGTATATAAAAAAACTGCAGAGACTAGACTGTTGAGAAGTGGACAACATTTACATAGAAAACGGGATAAACGAGGTAAAACCTCATGACCAACAGCGTGATATCATATTTCTTGTTCAGTTATTCTGCTTCATTCAATAGAGAACATTTGGCAACTTTAATGGCATGCAACAAAATGTCACAATCTTCCAGCTGTTCTTCCTGCAAGCTTTGTAACTTCAGCTTAAATACTAAAAGTTGCATCCCTGTCCTCTCATCTTGAAATGCAAACTATTTTGTGCACCACAATGTGAGCAATAAAAAAGTAAAAAGCTTTAAATTGAATTCAAGCCTTGCATTGTATATTGGTTTTGATCATCCCTAAAAAGAACTACTGTGATAATATAATACATTTTAGGAGAATACTGTTTAAACATCTCATTATTATAGCAATATTATTTGAATATTAGTGATACCATATAAGATAAAAAATAACATAAAGTAGGATAAGGTTACTATAAACTCACTATCGAGTACAACAAACACACTATAAGGAATATTATAGAGATACTATAGTGATTTTTCAGTGATTCATCTAACATCATCCCTTTCCCATAGCCTATACACTCATCCAAACAGGCTCATTCGCAATCACTGGAGAAAATCATTGGATGCGGAACTCAAGAGCGACTTAAAAATAAAAACCTACCTTTGAAAAGCAAGACTGTCCAAATATAAAATCCAACCGTACACGGTCCCCAAAACCTGTGGCACCGCATCCTGGCACCGCTCACTGGACTCCGATGGCCCCCGGTAGCGGGCTCTCAGTGTGGGCTAGAGAGGGAATCTGCTCCGGTTTGGCGGGGATACGAACATTTGGCTGGAGGAAAAGGAGGAGAGGGAGAGTGTGTGAGAGATAAAGACAGACAAACCAGAGTGAGTGCGGAGTTAAGATCTGCGCGTTCACGCTGCTTCAAAACACATTCCCCAACACTCTCTCTAACGGGGACGAGCGTCCGACCTAGAGTTGGCCAGAACAGGCAGACTGAAACTTCACGGTTAATAACATGAAACATCACTAGTATTCCTATAATACACACTATATAGACTTAGAGTGTGCTTATGGTATTCAATGATGATTTTATAAAGACTTTATCATACAGTGTGGCATTTTTTTTTTATCTCCTATGATATTTCTATAGGAATTTCCGTGGTATAATTTTTGGACCAGTAGTAATAGATATAGGCTATTAAGTTTCGCAGTTATTTTCGCAGTTAGTTTCGCATTACAGGATTACTAGTTTTTCATATTTGTAACAAATACTTATAAAACGTTTACATTACCAGCAAATTTGATTTGTGTCTAAATACTCCCCTACGGTCAGACTCACGAGTCAGAGTTGCTTTCTCTCTCGCTCGCTCACCTGCCTCTACTGTCCCACCGGAGCCCGCGCCTTTTAGAGAAGAGCGCGCGGCTGGTCAACCCGTTATGTCTGACGTTAGAGCAAGATAGGGGGACCTAACTAGAAAAAACAGGATTATTCTGTCAAACGGACAGTTCCGGTCCTCAGCTCTGATTGGCCGAGTCAAACTTAAAGCCGTTATAAGATAACCGATAAACGCACACCTGTGACCTTTTAGCCGTTTATTTAAATATCAAAGCCGGAAAAAAAACAACACTTAAAACCAAAGGCTGGATGCAACAAGTCCAAACAAGTTCTCCGGGGGATGTCGAAGGGAATTCTGGGAAATTTAGGAAATCACTAACTGAAGTAGAAATAGACAAGGCAGGTTGAGAGGCACTACTCAACCTAATGATCATGTTGGTGACGTTTTACAGAATGAACACCACCAACTCCATAAACAGTGCCTGAAACCCGGGCTCTGTATATGTGTGGCATCACCGCCCGCCTCCACCGCCGCTCCAGACTTCATTCACATTCATTTACATGTATGTCAAACTGCAATTTTCCTCTTCCCGGTGTTACGAAAGGGTTCATCAACTACATTTTTGTTATATTTGTCTGCTTTTTGTGGCAGGCTGGCTCATAATCAAATGACCTATTTATCCCAGTCCATAAATAATTTCAGCAGGAAATAGAATCCGACAGGCGGAGAGGGGGAACACATTTCTCTCAATGTTCTCTCTGTCTGCTTCTCTTGCTTCCTCTCTTCCTCTCAGAACATGGGCGTGTCATCTAAGAACCGAAAAGTATGGATTGAAATGATCTCACTCTAGTCCTAGGCCACTCATTCCAATTGTTTTTCATACCCGCAATAGAGTGGTGCAGAGATGACGTATTTTTGTAGGCCAATCCGGAAGTTACCATTGTCCTGGTTCCCTCGACAAAAAGCCAATGGGATTTGCATTGGATTTTGGATTATTGCAGAAAATAATCTCTGTGGCAAACAAAAGTTTATGATACTTACACGTTTTGTTCAGCAAGATAATCTTCACAAATGAACACTACTTTTATGATTTTTGAAGCTTAAATGCAATCACCAGAAGTAAAAAGCTAACGTTATGCTATAAACGAACTACACCACAGTCGCATGACTTGAACATCACAACCACTAAAAATACTATAAATTGATAAATCTTCAAGTTGGAAAGTTTGAGTTAGAATAGTTTGGAAGAGCGTCAGTTTAAACACAACTAGAGGCTGTAAAGGCGGACTAGTGAGTAGATGAGTTACTGTGTTCGGCGTGATGGCGTTTAATGCCCCCGACAACCTCTGCAGTCTCATTTAGCCACTTGTTAGCAACCGCCTTTTTTAAGACACATAAAAGCTTCAAAATTCATGAGTGGGGTATTTACTTATTTTATCTTGTAGAACAAAACGTGAAAACCTCTTAAGCTTGTGTTAACCACAGACCTTATTTCAGGTATCTAACCAAAAAACAATTCAAAAAACCTATAGACTTCGAGACGAGGGAACCCATAGTGAAAAAATGAAAAAAACTCCACCACTGCACCACTCTATTATACAAGCATTAGGCCACAAGCCTCCACATGTCTGCGTCCCAAGGAGCCCCATCAGAGACAATTTATGCTGTTAGATATGACTTGATACAGAATCCCATATCTGTCTGTGCTGTACGGCCAACAGCCACACCGGGAGAGTGAAAAACCAGTGTAATTGAACCATTCCTTATTTTGCTGGGGACACCCTGGACCCCCGTTGGTCCCCGGACCCCACTTTTATTCTGAGGCCAAGTGCAAGTCTATCTGACTTGTGGTAAAGTAATAAAAATGTTGCTTGTAGTTAACTTGACTATTGCTTAGTAATGGAGAACAGTCCCTGGTGCTGAAATGACCAGGAGCATCAGCAGCAACGTTTGATACAGCCAAGCGTACGGTAGTTAACTAAACTTAAAAACTGCATGAAAATACTGAAACCCTGTAAAAAGTAAATCAGTTATCTCGCAAAACAAAATAAGATAAAATTAAGATAGAATTATTTACTTTTTTCTGTTGAAGAACTTCATATTCATACATTCTTCATACCCACTAAAAGACATCCAAAAGTAAAAGTCTCCCAGTTTAGTTTTAGTCCTGCTTCTCACTGTCTCACTTTTTACTTTTCAAGTTAAGCTATAAATCTTAAGAATACCTTTCCTAGTACAGTGACTCTAAATTTGCTCTGTCACTTTAACCCCAGGGATGTACCAGCATCTGTGTGTGTGTGTGTGTGTGTGTGTGTGTGTGTGTGTGTGTGTGTGTGTGTGTGTGTGTGTGTGTGTGTGTGTGTACGTGTGTATTACTGTTGCACCAAAAATATAAATTTTCACCCCATGTGTTGCCTCCTCCCACGCTCTCTCCATTATTTTTCCTCCTTGGGGACCGGTAAACACTTATTAGCACACCCGTTCACACACTATAGAAAAACATGCACAAACACACACACACACACACACTGCTGAGAGTCAGAGCTCTCACAGCCAAGCATCACAGAGACAGAGGGAGAGATTGACTTGAATCTGAGCCTTGCTCTTTTTTTAACACCTAACTGACAATCATCAGGTAAAAAAACAACAACAACAACAAAGCTAGAACATTTCCCAACAGCAGGGTGGAAGATTGGACCAGTGCAGGGACCAACCTAACTGTATTTGTTGAAACATCAAAGAGCAGAGTGAAGGCATGATGCTTGTAGATTAAGCTAAGGTTTCAAAAGCTCCCTCTCCCCGTGCATCTGAACCACCTGAGCTGTTGAAGCTTTGCAAATTTTGACCCAACCTGTCAATCCTCAGCCTATACCACCTAACTGCTTCATCGCTGGGGCATCCTCCCCGTCTAGATTTCTTCTTTGCCTCTTTTCTATCACTTGTTCACTGTCTGTCAGAGATTCCAGCAAGATTCTGTTGCTTCCTGAAAGAATCAGTATTTATGGTGTTTGAGAAAATTAAAAAGAAATGAAAGCATTAAAGGTTATTGTATCGTAAAAATAAAATCCACACAAATGTTGCTCTTACCTACAAGCAAAGAACACGTATTAAATCACACTCTTTTAGGAAGAGTCATGGATGGGGGTCCAGTGACGGTCCAGTGGTTTGTTGAGATGAGATATCAATCATTTGAGAAATGTGACACCCACTCTTGCAAAATGATCGATAAAAAGGAAAGTGACTTAGTTGACAAAAATACAGACTAAATCCTCTGTATTTTTAAGTATATTTGAAGTATTGAAAGCTAATCTTTAAATCTTAATGATTTCCTTTCCAAATGGAGCTGGTTCTAGTGTGGCTGTGTGTCTTCTTCAGGACTTTGCAGTGATTGAAAGAGAACAGAAAAGACTGTGACCAATGTATGTGTGTGTGTGTGTGTGTGTGTGTGTGTGTGAGAGAGAGAGAGAGAGAGAGAGAGAGAGAGAGAGAAGCGAGAAACCACATTGAACAGTGAAGTTTGTGTGTGAAATACCCAGTGGTGGTAGGTGAGCACAGCAGCGAGGAGGAAAGACTGAGCGAGGTAGGAAGCACAAAGGCTGGAGGAAGCTGTTAATTCTCTATCTTTTATAAATGAGAAGTGTTCAGCTGTGGACTTGTCTGCTGTGGAGTTACCTTTCTTCTTCTTCTTCTTCTTCTTCTTCTCTCTCTCTCTCTCTCTCTCTCTCTCTCTCTCTCTCTCTCTCTCTCTCTCTCTCTCCACTTCCCTCTCCTCAACTTATGCAAACCCGGTGACCAGCACAGGCTTGGAGATTGCTTCACATTATTAGCGAGAACATACGTGGATATGAGGTGTACGCACTCAGACGGCGGCACATGATGTAGCCAGGCCTGTGTGTGTGTGTGTCTAAACGACGACCATGACATACGTTTCCATCCACATTCCTTAAAAAACGACAGGAAGTGTCGTATTAAAAATGATATCCTTCAGTTGTTAAATATCTTTTACACTCTTTAAATTAAATATTTGAAATATGTCTCTGTCCCAGGAGGGTGCATGTGTGTACGTGCATGTGCGCATGTGCACGTGTGTGTGTGTGTGTGTGTGTGTGTGTGTGTGTGTGTGTGTGTGTGTGTGTGTGATAGAATGGGGTCAGATGAGTTTTACTTTGTAACTTTGATGTGTAGGAGACACACAGCTTCTTCTGTGACAGAGAGCGCACTGGTCCCAGAGCTACCACAGGTTTTTGGTGTGTGTGTGTGTGTGCTTGCGTATGTGCACCCATGACAGATCTTTAGACGCAGCTCATTACACACACTCAGGGCTGCCTTGACTCTCTTCCTTCTTTATATGTACTGTATCTGTCCCAGCAGACTCATCAGTAGAACATTCTGGGAAAATAGCTAAATTAAGAAGAACTTGGAAGGAGAATCATTAGTAGGGCTTTACTGTGGGAGTTTCTTATACTCCCACTCCTGTCAATATATGTCTGAATCTCCACTGACAGACAATGTTGGCCGTCCCTAAACAGGCCGATGCTGTGATAGATTTGACTCCTATCATATTGCTTTTGCTGCTCGCCAGTATTTGTCTCTGTTAAGAAACTCATTATAGGATGTCGAGGAAAGGTCAGACCCCTCTCTTAGGAGTTGACTGTGGAAAATGTCAGCGGGGCAGAGAAAGATGAGGGAGAGACATAACACATAGAAAGAGAGAGAGAGAGAGAGTGTCA
The DNA here is from genome assembly GCA_900660455.1 of Gephyroberyx darwinii. Taxonomy (NCBI): domain Eukaryota; kingdom Metazoa; phylum Chordata; class Actinopteri; order Trachichthyiformes; family Trachichthyidae; genus Gephyroberyx; species Gephyroberyx darwinii. The sequence goes on along the minus strand of CABFOQ010043949.1, from coordinate 20,495 downwards.
CACAGGGGCTGAAACACAAACAAAAGTGAACACAGGAAAAAAAGATGCAGAGCGTTGTGCTTTCTCTTGGGAGTGGTCTTAGAATTGGGAGAAAGTGTGTGATCAAAGAAAAAGTTTACATCTTCAAACATACACACACATACACACACACACACACACACACACACACAACAGCTCTCACCCATATAATTAGGGACACTGAGGTTTATAAATAGTGGTAGTCTAAATTATTGATGAGTTTTGTTCTGCTGGACTTTAAAGGACCACGCTGACTTTTTTGGGAAATTGGCTTGTTGGTCAACTTCTCTTTTCCATGTTATGATAGGAGAACCACCAAAATCATCTCATGTCTCTGGTACATATCTCTGTCCTGTTGTAATAGATCTATTACTTTACTTTTACTTTATCTAACATAAGAAGATAGACCTTTTACTAATCCTCAGTTGGTGTTGTTTTCTTTCTGCCAATCCTCTGGTCACATAGAGGGTCCTTTTGTGGCCAATTTCCCCAAAAGTTGGTGTCATTGTCTCTGTGAATTAAGTTTTTCTCACCTGAGCTTGATGTTTTGTGGCCATTTCCCAGAGCAGCTGCATCTGTCTTTGAGAGGGAGATAGTAAATTAATTACATCACACTAAGAAATCCACAGAAAGCCCTCATGCTCATACTTTAAAGGATGAGAGATTTAACTGGAGAAATCTAAATTGACTCTCCAGGGAACCACTTTGAAATTCTTTGAAAAGTCTTAACAAGACTTTTTTTGACTATATAAAAACCAGACTCTACTATGCTCTTTTTTGGGTTATGCCTATGCCTGTGTGTATGTTTTGTTACTATTTTTCCCATTTGGTACAGGGCATCTAAGAAGTAAGTAAGAAATAAACAGAGTAGTTTTTCTTCAGGTCTTTAAATATTTTCTCTATATACTGTGTTTAATTTTTGTGTCTTTTGTCTTTTGTCTCTTTTCTGATTTTATATCCAAAACGTTTCCCAACAGCATCATTTTATACCCTCTAAGAAAAGACTTTTATTCTGTAGGTAACTTCTACATCTGTTCTCTGTCTCAGGTCTCTGTCTCTGGTAAAGCCACTGCTAAACAAATAGTGTCTAGCAGCAATAATTGTGCTGAGTGTCCCACCTAGAGGAGGAAACGTCAATGTGCACCCAGTCCATGTTGTAGCATGTTGGTTTCATTGCAGTACAAGTAGTAAAACATGAGGAATTCAAGTGTGTTAGGTTCTCTGTTATATTTGATGGGGAAACTATACTTATATTATTTTCACAAGTAGCTTGGATTCGGAGGTTTTATTGTGGTGGTGCTGATTTATCAAAGTCCAATGTAAACGTCAAAACTGTCCAATGCTCTCTGTCTATCTCGTTCTCTTCCTGTCCTCCAAGATGGCAGGAGGAAGTGAGACAGTTAATAAGATGATCCAAATCAGCTTAATCTGAATCTGGTCTGAATCAATAGATGTCTTCATAATGACTGGACTCGTCATGAAAAAAGCTAAGATGGCTAAATAAGGCTTCAATAGTATGATATTACTTCAATGGATGATATTTTAAAAATCCGAAGATCTTATGTTTTTCATCCAGGTGTGCGTCACGTTTTCACAAAAGTTTATATTTTCTCTGTCTAAAAACAGATGATATGGATTTGTTTGCCCATTTTGTGAACTAAACCTACTTTATTCCTCTCCTGCTTTACTGATTGAACATTTCCTTTTGTTTAAACCAAAAACTCTAACGTGTCCACTTTCCTTGATATAAAACATTGCTGTCATTACTTAAAAAATAAATGCTGACCGTCAAATATCAAGAATTGTGTTTGTCCAAATGGAGAGGTTTCCAAGGAATTTGTTTACAGCCAGACTGTCAGTCCCTACAGGGTCTCCTTTATGTTGAGCCTCAGTGCCTGACTTGTTCCTATGAGATGGTATGGTGGTGAGATGGCGTGTGTGTGTGTGTGTGTGTGTGAGAGAGAGAGAGAGAGAGAGCTCTGGCACTAAGATAAGTGGTTACCTAGAGCAGCAGGCCCGTTGCTTGATGCCATTCATGCCTTTCTGGCTCCCAGCAAACGCCATGAAAGAAACTCTTGTTCCCTCTCACATTCAGCTGTGAGAGTCTGAAGTGTGGAGACGCTCAGACGTTCGACTCATCAACAGCTAACTATTCACGCATCGGGTAAATATCACATTTCTGAGATCTTTTGTATACATTTGAGGACATCTTTGCATTAACGGTTTGTAAAATAACGGCAGTGTGTGCTTGATGTTAAAAGAGATGTACACGTGACATATTCTCTTGCTTTTCAAATTGGTTGACAGTTCCTAAGTTATTTTTATCTTTTTTTCCTGAGGTACACCACTTACTTATAGAACTATATCTTTGAGGTTTAGTCCAGTGGCAGAAGGAAGAGAGCTGTTAACTTGGGTGTGTACCTGCATGTGTTTCTGTGTCTGTGTGTTCTTGTGTGTTTATTATCCTTTTATTTTTACTTTCCTACTTTAGAGACATGAAATTTGTGATACTGGCTGCTCTTTTGAGTGGTAAGTCTTTTAACTAAATGACTCATTAGATGTTTTGGAACCTAAACTGTGTTTAATTTATGCCTGTCAGTGTTGTTTTATTGTTATGGTCAGGATCATTTCAAAATGTAATCTGACTGAACGCTTGCTTAAAGCTGTAAGCAGTTACATAGTCAACTGGAATACACAAACTTTGTAATGTAATCAGATTACTTTGAATAACTCTGTCTATAAACCGTATTTTTACAATCTTCCAATCCATCAGTGATCCAACAAATAATTACCTATCTGTATTGTGTATTTTATGTGTTCATTTTTATTCATATACTGTGTATATATATATATACATTGATGTTAACTGTAAAGGATTAGTTACCATTTTGAAATTAATTTGTAATCAAACTCTTTTAACCTTGTGAGCAGGGGTTTTTGCTGCCCCATTCATGAAGGAAGAGGAGGCGAAGCGATTCATAAGGCTGAAGAGACAGGCAGGATACTGGGATCCCAACCACTCTCAGAACCAGTGGGGTTATACCATTCAAGAACAGGTGACCCTGCCCGGTTTGATATGAATGTATAGTCTGACACTACAACCATTCCACTGTCTTATTCATGTAATTACATTTCCTTACATGATGCATTTTAATGTGCATTTGTCCATATGGGTGCCCATTTAATGACTTTGTCAGCCATGAAAGAGGCTTTTCTGTAACCAAGTATCTTTCTTCCTCAGGCTAACGAGTACTGGACAGCTCTGCGAACAGATGCTCAATATTACATGGACATGGGTGCCCTGATGTTTGACCGCTCTGTGGCTACGTGAGTGAGATAATTACCAGCATCGTAATGTCTAATATGTGTCACTTGGGGGATATTATCCAAAGTGCCTTATAGTACCATCAGGGCATACTTGTTACTTTTCATGGGTGAACCCAGAGGGAATTGAACTCCTAACCTGCAAGTGAGCGCTATGTCCAGAGAAAGCTGGACCTTTCTCATCCCTTTGGTGTTCTTTAGTATAAAGTACACAGTGTGCAGTTTACTGACGTCATGTTAGATGATTTCTGGGTATTGAAGTTCAAACCTTTCAAACAGTTACCTCTTGCTGCCATTTGGAGCCGCCAACACGTAAAGTTGCCTAGTGCAGCTTTAAGTATTGTCATTGGAAAAAGTGTCATCATTTGCTCGTAATTATGTGATATCAATCATTTGTGCTACCAACTTTTTGTAAGGTGCCACATCTTTCAAATGATGGATGCTATTTGGAAGAAAATTTGTCATATCTGATGTTGCAGCGAAAACAATAGGCTGTATATGGAGATGCTTCGCAACGCTCGTGCTCACCTGGACAGCCAGACCGGTGGAGGCCGATAGATGATCAGAGGAGGAGTACTGAGGATGATGAGAAATCACACTGAAGATAATATAATACAGTGCCGCCAAAGTGGGTGTGGACAAGAAGTGGCTGAGTAAATATTCATATTTGTGAGACTTGTGAGTGGTTTTTTGACAATCTGTTGGTTTTCAGAAGTAGAATGGCTGTTCACTAATCCCACTGCACTATCCGATTGTAAGTCAAGTCAATACATATGTCTGTGTTATATTACATTTTCAGGATATCTAATAAAAGTGAGAATCAAGCAACAGGAAGTTTGTGTGCTATGTATAGTTGCAAAAGAGAAATTAGTATGGTGTTAATATCAAGGCCAGGAGAAAAACGCAATCTATCAAAAAATAAAAAGGCCCCTAAAGGAAAACCAGATTCCTGTTTGTGTTCTGCATCCCCTCTTGTTTGTTCAAACTGGGATGTTTTTGTCCCCTCCCTGGTTTACCACTGGGTGGTGCTTTCTTTTTTTCCATGGACACTAACAACTTCTCCAGGAATTTTTAGCATCTTGTTTGGGAATCTTGCTCATGTATTTTCAGCTTTTGCTCAGGTTTTAATTTGCTAGCAAAACAAACGGTTCCGGCAAAGGGAGAATGTAATTAAAGCATTTACAGCTAGACTGTATATAGATTATAAAACCAAAATGTCTTTCTTTCTCTGAGCGTGCGTGTTACTCTCCCATGTCGGCCCTTGACCAGTGACAGCATTAGGAGGTAATTCCTCCTAAAATGCATGGCAGTGGCTCAAATGAGCACCTTTCAGGACTCGATCATCATCAGCATTTGAACCAATGGTCACAATGTTTATGATAACCTATTCCTAAAACATGTTAATTTGGTAACATGAATTATAAAAAATGCCGGAAAGTTTAAATGTGCTAATATTGTTCATAGTTACATCATTATTCTTATTAACCATAGGTATATCTGCAAAATGAGATCCATTCGGACTGTGACTTTACTGCCAAGTAAAAAAAGGCATTTGATGATCCATTCAGTTTTATTCTAACAAATGATACACTTATGAATGAATAGCACTGTGTGCATGTCTCAATGCTGCTTTGATTAGTTCATGAGAATTGTAGGATGCATAACCTTTTTTTTTTCATTGAACATATCCATGACATTAAACATGACAAAATACAAACATCAGGTATTCAAAACAACTTTATTATTGTGATGAAGTACATCTGGACCGTTAGACAAATAGATTTGGAGATTGTGTAGTGCATATCACTATAAAGTTCATCATAAAATCTCCATACAGTTATGACTCACAGACGTTAAAAATGCAACATGTCAAACTTTCATTTATTCATTATGCTTTGAAATGATGTGGTTTGTAATGATTCCAATATCTGTGTGCAGTGCCAAAGACTAGAGCAAATTTTGCATTTGAATTTGGTAAAAGAGTGAGGCAGACTGGGACACAGAGAAAAACAGAACAAACTGTATAAAGGACCATCGCTCTGTAATGAGATCCCCAGATACAAAACTCACAAACAGAACTCTGATCAACCAATCAGTGGCCTGGATGCTGCCATCAATCCCCTTATTTAGGCTAACTTGTAGACTTCAAAGATTTGAAAAGATGTAAAAGGCTGTGGCATCTCTAAGGAAATGTGTAAGGTAGTTTCAATGTTATTGGTACCTTGCAAGATAAACTGTTTTCCTTTGTTTTTACACTACAGTACTTAAAGTCTTAATTTGTGCTTCTTGACTGTGATAACTAGAACAACCCTCTCCATAACATATCGGTATTTTAATTTATGTATATTGATATGAACTGAGCAAATTATTAAAGGAATAGGTGGTATTATTTATGAGCAGGCATTGTATTATTGTAGGAAAAAATGTCCTTCAGTTTCAGTAGAAATGACTTATAGCAGTGTTGGCATTCCTCATCTAAATCAAGGGGCACTGCTAGCTGCTAGCCACTTTACCTGTATGGAAACTGAAGGACAAATGTAACTTTTTAAATAATGTGTCTGCAGTAGAGAAATAACAAACCAAATTCAAAATGTGAAGGTATTCCTTTATTAAGCACCTTAAGTTCCTCTTCCTCAGCGATTAGGGATGAGCGGTAGACTTGTTTTAAATGGTGCACCATCATTCACATGTGAAAGGGATGGGCTGTTATTGCTAGTTTGAAGGCGGATCTTCAGTTCCAATTGGAGGAGGGACTTTGAGGAACATGTGCAGAGCTGGAGTGAAGATGAGGATGGTGCCCAGTACTGAGACGGTGAGGAAAGCCCACAAGAAGATCCTGTCCAACACCTGGGCCACAAACTTCCAGTCTTGCACCACCTGGGAGAGGAGAAATACAATGTTAGGAAACAAGACTTCTGTAGATAGTGTGACAACATGTAAAATATGAAGTCCCAAAAGCTATACTAATGAGTACTTAGACATTTCTTCCCTCTTGGTTACATCAACTTGTCCCTCTTTCATTTAGATCCCTTCTGCATAATCTGATTTGATCACAGCTGTAATAACATGAAACTTTGCATCCATGCAATCCAGGTCAACACACCTCGCGGATAAAATGCTCCTTGCGGATGTGTCTGCTGATGTAGCGGACGGAGTAGGTTGCCTTCTCCAACATGGTAGCCCAGGCCTCGTCCTCCTTCCCCTCGGAAGTGGCCTGTCCGTGGGCCCCGCTGCTCG
>CABFOQ010043924.1:0-10648 GCA_900660455.1 Gephyroberyx darwinii | reverse complement strand
CCCCCCTGGCATCCTGTAACTAAAAGGTCACAGGTTTGATTCTGATCTCCTCAACCACCAGTCTATCAGCAGCCACGTGTCCTGTCCGTGTGCCTCTGAGTAAAACACTGACCTCATACTTTCCTCTGGATAAGAGCATCAGTTCAATGCCTCAAATGGAAAGTGGGAGGAGCCAACTCTGACCAAACGGGATGGCGGTCAGGTGAAACGCTGTCTTACGTAACTCTTCATTGAGGAGTCTGATCATCTGAGGTAACAGCGTTGCCATCCACTCTTTTCTCTCGCCCACTTGTTTCACCCGCTGAGCTTTTTGCACACAGAGCTTCTCACTGGAGCTGAATGAACACAACGTGAAGCACCGCACCGTCAGGATGGGTGGGAATGGACCCGCTAACCCTCAGCGCCTTACTCTACCATGCAGCTACACAGGAAAACCATTCGGAAATCAATGCCTACTCTACTATTTCACCCACTATTTCAGCTCTAGTTCTACAAATGTTTCTGGGAGGCAGAAATAACCTCATTGGTTGAGTTAAACCTCAGTGGGCGGAGCCAAAGAACCCAAGGGAGTTAGCTAACTGGAAAACCTGAATGGCAAAGAAGGAACTCTGGTTTTTCATCCATCCATCCATGAGCTTCATGATCTTGGAAGGTCAGCAGGCTAGCTAACCAGCTTACCTAGCTAGCTACAGGCTAGTATGGCTAGTTTGAACTAGCATGGTCAGCTAGGCTAACTAGCTAACCTAGATAAGTCTCTTGTCTTTTTCACTGGGCTTCAGTTTAACGTTACTTAGACAGAGAAAACTGGTCCTTTAGCTCCGCCCACTGAGGTTTAACTCAACCAATGACATTATTTATGCCTCCGAGAAACGTTGTAGAACTAAAACTACGACCTGGAAGTCATTCTGGATAAATGCCGAACAAGTGAACGTAAATGTAATCTACTGAGATGTCTGGGTTTAGACGGTAACCAACACCACCAGTCAGGATGGACCGAAGCACCGCAGCCCATCAAGCCGTTCAATAAACAGGAAAGAACATGGATGTCAAGGCGGTTTCAATTTCCTGAAACAGCTCACTCAAACACACACACACACTCAAAATCCCTCTCACACACACACACACACACACACACACAGCATTAAATATTACTCATGAGTCCCGGTGGAAAGCGCTCAGCCCCTCGGCCGGCAGTCTGAGCCCACCGCGGGGACGAGGAGCCATGAATTAGACATCGACGGAGTCTGTAACTAGGCCACAATAACCAGAAACAGCATCAGAGCTCGGGGAACTCAGCCGACGACTTCCTGATGTTTAAAGGGACACGATCGACCTTTGGATTTCCCTGAAGTGAAAATCGAAATATCCATGTGATTTATCCAATTTGGGGCAAGAATCATCTGCTGCAGTTCATCATTCAGTGTCTGTAAAATATGGAGGATCCAGTCTCATGTCTCATGCCTCTCATGTCATATTCATTTGTCAAATTTGGGATATCTCATTTTTAGAATGGAAATCTGTTTGTCCTTATTGGGGCTACAATGAGCAGAACCAGTACCCGACTCTGAGATCGGTCCAGTTGACTATTCCCTCCAATTTAAAAGGGTACTTTGACATTTAGATGTTTTGTTGGTGAGATTTGTTCACAGGAAACGTTTCTACATCTGAAGGGTTCATTTTTAAAACTCCATATATCCATCATATTGTGAGAAAAATAATTCAATCATTCAATATCTCTAAAATAGTGGATCTAGTCTGTAAGAGTGTCCATCATTTCGTCAACCAAGGACTTCAGTTGTGTCCCATCCTTCAAATCCTAACTTCATCAGCTTTGATTTTGTGCTTTCTATCAGTTTGTGAGAAGGTGTCACATTTTCCAAATGGTGGATCTCTCACTTGAGAACCAATCTGATAAGTTTTGGTTACATAAGTCATTTGTCCTCCAGCTTCCCTGAAACGCTTGTTAGTATTTCACACTGAGACCGAGGGACGCCGCTCGCCGCCAGCTTGCAGACTACTGAGGTATGGCGTTAATAAGAGAGCTTTCAGTCCACAGTGAAATATCCAACTGATATGAACACAAAAGTCAACCACAGCGACGTTTTGAAGTTGGTGTCTGTCATGAAAGACCAGCAACATTTTTAAGGATGGGATTATTTTTCCCACAATGCCGTGGGAAAGAAACAAACCCAGGCCAGCCAGTCAAGGGTGAGATACTCAAACTACAACTCCTCTATAGATAGGTGATGTAGCCCCGCCCCCTCTGGCGGCCATGTTGGAGGTCCTCAGCTCTGATCAGCTGATTGTGTTTCTGTCTCAACTGAATTGAATCTTCATGGTTCATTTCTGTTTCTACTGAACTGATCATTTCATCACTGATACATCTGATTGATTTAGTGTTTAGATCATGTAGCTTGTTAGCTAGCTAACATAGTATCTGGTCAGCTAACCATCACTGTCTTGTTGTTAACACATCAGGTTAGCACACTAGCTAACGTAGCTAGTAAAGCTAGCATTAGCAGTGGCTAGTAGTGACATGCTGCTGCATGCCTGCTGGCTAGTTAGCTAGCTAGCAAAGCCTTGCACGCCTACTACATACATGTCATCCTCCCAACAGCCAATGATGAAACTAAACTAACGGCTCTTACTTTGAGAGCTTGTCCGGCATGGTGCAAAATTCAGTTTCTCTCTGTCGCACACACACACACACACACACACACACACACACACACACACATACACACTCATTGGTAGAAGACGTCATTTCGTTTTTAGTTTATTTGCACAAATGACAAAATCACTGGAAAAAAAACAGAAGAAAAGTACAAACTGTAAAGGAGAGATAAAAAACAGAGTGGCTTATGGAAGAGAAAGAGAGGAAACTGAGGTGAACCCCACCCGCCTGGTGCCTCAAGCAGCTGAAAACAAACACTATGAAGTATTTGCGTGGCTGATATCACGCCCCCTGGAGAGTCGACCCAGAGCAGCAGATCTGTCAGTGTGACTCAGAACAGCTACAGACAGAGAGGCGAGGTCAGTGGATCCCCAAGTGGGCTCCAGGGACCTCCTGGTGAAAGGGGCAGCAGGTAATCTATGACTTGTAATCTATTACTAGGACCTGTCCCCTTGAGTGACGGTGGCCTGTAGTTGCTAATTGAAATCTGTCGGTCACGGGACGTCCTGGTGGCCTAACTGGCTCAGGTGTACCATGAAACTGTGACGTCCTGGATCTGTCTCTCTCAGTGTTCCTGTCTCACAACATTTGGCAAAGAAATATCTTTTAAAAAAGAAAATGGCAGTGTGGGGATCGGGTGTGGAGTTTTTGTTCCAAAGTCGGATTTGAAGGGTAGAAATCTCAGCAGCTGGTAATCGATGAGTCATAGGGTTAATAGATGCTGGCGGTCTGCACCAACACCGAAACCCGGTGGAAATACAGAGTTTTCTGAAGTGGGACCTAAACGTCTTTCTGATTTCCCTTCAAAACAGTTTCCAACGCTGTTTGAAGAACCGTGCCGCCATGACATCATATTTGAAACTTCATCATGGCCGCTGGGTTCCTGTTACTTCATTCACTTTGACCTTTGCACTCGTCATTATTGGATGTTTGTAATGCCATTGGTCGGGGCTTGAACTGAACTGAACCCTTAACCTGCTCTAACACTTTCCAACAGGACCACCATCTTGAAATTGAAGCTTTTTCTGCTGTTGTACTGGATGAGAGAATGAGTATCTTCACCAGGCGTCCCGTCACCGACCCTGTAGGATCATTTCATCCTACATAAACCTTGTTGTGTAACAGGCTGTGTTGGTACTGCATCGTAATAATGTGACCAAACCACCACAGCCATGTTTCACAAACCAACACGAGCTGTAGTGGTGAGACGGCTCAGAGATGTGTCCCACCCAGCTGAAGGCCAGACCCAGTCGGACACGGAGTCGCTTCAGTTTTGAGGAACGGATCATTTTTTATTAAAATACTTTAATAAAGCTCTTTTATTTGGCCAACACCTCCCAGTGCTGCGGCTCAGCGTCTATCTGGAGCTACAGAATCCAATCTGAGCACAAATAAACAGCTTCATCCACACTAACAACACAGAAGGATGTGAACTATAGTAGATATTAATCCTATAAGAAAGATTTTATACTATAAGATACAAATATCACATCTAATCCCCATTAGGAAAACACAGAAATATTATAGGAGTACCACAGAAGATTTAAAGTCCTACAAAATCACTATAAACTCACTATTCAGCACCACAGACACACTACAAGTCAGTATAGCATATTATAGGATAGTGATCAGACAATACTATGAAGTAACTCGACATCATCACTGTAAACTCACTACTGAGCCCCACTAACAACTGTAAGGAGTATTATAGTGATAATAACAACGCAATAACAGCAGAAAATAAGAAGATAACAGCCAATAAAGATCAGCTGGCCTACACAGCCTGTCTGCTTCACACCAACCTGATCGGACCGAACCGGCCGCCATCCGCAGCACCGCAGGAAAATGAAGCATTACATTAGAAGATACGGAGACAAATCCTCTCTACTTACTGTCCGAGGCCATGGCTGTGTCTGCTTCGGCTCCGACTCAGAGGGGAACCGTGTGTTTCATCGGTGCAGCAGCATCCCCCGGTGCTGCACGGATCCCGAGCAGGATGCAGCAGGCACAAAACGTTGAATAATGCTGCGTTCAGGTGCTGAACAAAATGAACGGAATTCTGAGACCTACTGCACATGATCGCCGCTGCACAAAGCAGCGGCGTCAATTCGCTAAACTGTGGGTAGGTAGGTGGGTGGCGCTGTTTCCTTTGACTGTTCGGCCATGTTGGCTATCGCTGCTCATGCTGACTACCCAGTTCTTCTTTTCTTCCAAATAAATCGGAAACGTAAAACACTTTCTCCCGGTAAAGACCTACCTGACACCGGGGGTTCAGAACAGCAGATGGAGAAGCTTCATGACCTGGTAGAGGTTGATGATGTTGAGGTCCAGAGATCAGATAGAGGAGCAGAACACATTTATTTAGATGAAAATGTTGCAGCTTATCGGTTTAAAGGGTTAGTTTAGGGTTTAGGGTTAAAGTCAGGATTACATGTTAGGGAATGAATGAATGAATGAATGTGTATAAAAGGAACCCCCCAGAAAAACGGGACACTTGAATGCACTGCTCTCTCATATTGCCGAGCTTACGAGGAGCATTTGAAGGGAGCATAACGGGATGCTGTTGCAGTGGACCGTTTTCTCGCCTCCAGCCGCAGTCAGGTGCTCCTGATCTTCGGTTACGGTACCGGAACAGAGGTGCGGTGTCTTCAGTCCAACTCTACTGTGAGTTTTCTCACCAACAGTGTTATCTGCCATCCTGCATGCAGCTAAACAGGATCACATGCTCACTTCCCATCATCTGACTCTCCACAGACCTGCAGCCTGCCGATGAGTGGCCAAACACTGCAGACACCACTATCATGAAGAACTATAGTAATACTGTAGTAGTTTGTTGAAGGATAATGTACAAATATCAGAGCGCAGTTACAAGTCCCTATTGGAAGATAATGCTGATATCATAGAGATACAAAAAATACCATGAAGTGCAATAAGGTCACTACAGACTGTTGAGTATCACAGACACAGTATGAGACCCTATAGGGATCTTAGTGGGATATTATAGGACAGAGTAAGAAGTACATCTGCAATCAAAACGTCACGATGAAAGACAAAGACGTGCATCTAAAACGACTGAATGGTTATGAAAATGAAAACTTACATGTCAGTGCTGCTGCTCTGGAGGATCCGTGGGATCCGTGGGTTTCTTCGGTCCTTGTTCCAGCCTGGTTCACTCTCTCAGCACCAAGCTGGAGTCAGGTCACTCCAACATGAGGGAAAAATACTGGAGGAAAAGGAGGAAAACTGGAGTTTGGATTGGATGAATCAGAGTTCCATCCTTCATGCAAGCTGAAATCCTGAAAACTCCTGAAAACAAAATCACAGCAGTCATCCTAAAGCTCCATCAGACTCTCATCTCTTTCCATGTCAGTGAACCTCTTGGTGTCTTGGCTTCTCATCATCTCTCCAGCCGCCTCTGTACTGTACACCATGCTGCCTGAATGCACACAGTGAATGTGTACTGGATGTCTATATATATCTATTACACTGTCCCTGAATGCCTCTGAGCTGAATGTGGCGTCCTGTTGTCCCTGTGCGTCTGTATGTCCTGTGAAACTGTAAGTTGTCCACATGTTCCTCTGCACCGACTCGACTTTTCAAATAAACTGATTCTGGTTTGGATGAAGACTGAGCTGTTAGAGAGGCGGAAAACCAGAAACTTTATTAAAAATAAAGATCTTTACTAAAAATGTAGAGAGGAGATTCCAGTTAGATTTCACCTTTCTTCAGTACACACCCTGACTACGTTGAAGATGTGATACAGTAAAAGAGCAAATGTTAAGGCTGAATGACCTACATGTGGCGCTCTTATTTTTAGCGTCAGTAACAATAAACCTGTCAGGAGTTATCATATCAAATCAAATCACATTTATCTGTACAGCCCTTCATCACCGTTCCAGTCACTAAGGGCTTCACAGTGTCCAACATGTGAAACAGTAAATGGTTAGTACAGGACATCCCCCAACCTTAGACCCTCACAGAGGACAAGGAAAAACTGGAAGAAACCATGGGAGGGGCTACTCAGAGAGGGAGGGGCTACTCAGAGAGGGAGGGGCTACTCAGAGAGGGAGGGGCTACTCAGAGAGGGATCCGCCTACCAGGACGGTTGGGCAAGCAGCATATACAGAGTTCATATAAGTTTATTATGGTGGACATCCAGATCAGATGTGGCATCACAGCAGCTCGGTCAGTGTCATCGTAGGACTCGGGGACCTAGACACATGAATACTTGACAGAAAATGTCATTTCTTATTTGAAACGTATTTTTTTTATTTTTCTTTAACTTAAATTATATAATTTAGTTCAGGCTGATGTGTAGAAACAACATTTCTAGGACTTCCTGTTCCTGTTTTACTCCCTCAGGAATTTAGATGTCATCAAGACGTAAAATCAAAATTAGAAATGTACCATTAAATCCTGACCAATCAGAGTCCCGGCTGAGTGAAGATGGCAGGCGGATGGACGTGCTCGGGGCGTCGGGGTGAAGTGATGCATGATGGGCCTGTGGATGATGTGGGAGGACACGCTGCCCTGCAGGTCACACCGGACCCCGGGGTGAAGTAACCCGTTACCGCGGACGAGCTGGTCTGAGTTTTCCTCTGTTTTAGTGTATTCAACTTCTGGAGGGATTCTGAACCGCGTGACTCATCCAGAATAGGAGGAGTATATTTTTTTATTTCTTGACTCTTCCTCTTCTAGAAACACTACCCTGACTCTTCCTCTTCTAGAAACACTACCCTTCTTATCACCGGTAAGATGAGAATGTCACGATGGCCTGAGGATGGATGATGGCAGTGGCATGAAGAGGGCTTCCAGGTGATGTAACTTCCATCTGGCGGCCATGTTGGATGTCTCACTTTTACTGAGAACGTTACTGGATGATCTACAGACACACCACAACAACCTGGTTCAGATATTTATTTTTCTCTAGTCCAGTTATTTTATATTTAGCCATTATTTGCACACAGCCACTTCTTCACTGGACCTCCAAGATGGCACCAGACGTGGCTGATAGGAGATTTGTGCTGCAACGGCAAAACCTCTATAGGAGCCAAGCACCGGCAACACATCAGCCTCCTGCAGAAATTGATAAGACAAGTCTCTGAGGCATGTGCAAAACATAAATGTGAGATGATATCCAGCAGGACTGGTGGTAGATTTAACCGTAGAGGCAACTAGTCTTCAACTTATGTAACCCAACCATGAGGCGTATTAGAAAATATGAATACTTTTGTACCCTCCAGAGATCAAACAGCACGATGGCCGGAGGTAGTCAACACACCAGCCTCCTCTACAGACATCAGTAAGACAGCTCTGTAAGTGACTAGTTACGACTCTAGTCACTGTGCCATAATAGATCCTTAAAGGTGCAGTAAGTGAGATTGTTTTATTGTAACATTGGATAAAATGACCTTCATATATCTGCAGGGGTTGATGGGGTTGTTGATCTATGACTCCATGGTTACTTCACCAGATGCTGGGATTTCTGGCTTTCAAAACTCACTTTCTGCCCCCCAAGATGCTGAATCCTCCCCACAAATTATTTAAAGACCCACGCCACCACGCTGATATTCTAACATTGGGTTTTGGAACATGCACAAAGCCCCAGTGGTGTTTAGTGTTCATGTATATTTTAGTGCACTACTTTTTAAAGGGGCATGACGTAATCTATGAATGTTATTGGGCGTGACAGAGTAAGTGATTGATGATTCATTGGTTCAGTCAACATCTTAGATAGTGCCCCTTTAACTGTTACTTGGGTATTTTCTAAACACACTTTTACTGTGACTTGAGTAAAACTTAACTGGGTCTGAAGGCCCAAACGAGAAGTTTCTCCTCCTGGGACTCGGCCCATTAAAACATAATAGTCCTTTCATCATCTAAAGACCTTACAGAGCTCAGCCTGCCAACAGAAGAAGCGTCTCTCCATAACAGTGTACAACCTCATCAAACCATGATGACCACCTGAATCCTCTTCAGGCAGCACATCAGTAGGACTGTGGTCCTGCTGATCCAGCCAGGTCAAAGGTCGGTGTTGAACCTGAAGCATGTGACCCTGACAGTGATGACAATGTGACTGTCCAGCTCGGGTCTCTGGTGTGTGAAGTGAGAGGAGTAATAGCAACATGGCTGACAGCGTGATGCAGCTCCTGGACTCCATTTAGGCTTTACAGCTGAAAACACAAACCCACCCTGCTGCCAATTCACCATTATTACCGATCAATTATGTGATCAAAATCAAATGTCTAGAGATGAAAAACAAACAAACACAAAAGCAGAGTAAAAACCTGTTTTAATGTACAAATAAAAAATGAGTACAGGTTGAACTGAACTGTTGAACTGAGCTGAATCCTTTGGTGCAACATGCACAACATTCATTTGCTTGTTCAAATGTTGAAACATGCATGTGTACAAACTGACGCCATGCAGTCGTGACTGGAGACATGAGGTGTTCAGGGACACTGACAGACAAATCACAGAGCCACGTTTCCTTGGTTGTGAAAGGCAAAAGGTAAGTAAGAGATAATAATTAAAACATCATTTAGAGGGAGAGGGAAAGATCACGGAGGATGTCTCCAGTTGTGACGAGTAACTACAATTTTGGTTTCCATGCAGTCAAAGCGATGCAGTAACTATGGTGCATGGTCACCGATGTAGTTCGTCTGATCAGTTTGGATGCTCGACGTTCAGCAATATGAGCTTCTACTCTTATAAAAACACAAAAATAAAAGAAAAATTACATTTTCACATCCTCTTTACAATCGTCTAGCGTGACCTGGCAGCACAACCTGAGAAAAAGCATAAAACAGATAAAATCTCTCAAACCAGCAGAGCAGCAGGGAACAGCACAGCCTGCAAACCGAACCGCCTCCTGTGTCGTCTTCATCACCACTTGAATTTTCTGAACGTTCTTGGTATTTCTGGACAGAAGAAGAAGAAACAAACCAGGATCACTACAGTTCAGTGTGGTACCTGTTAGCCTGTTAGCCTGTTAGCCTGTTAGCCTGTTAGCCTGTTAGCCTGTTAGCCTGTTAGCCTGTTAGCTAGCTCACTGAGGTTGGAACAACTTTTGGTAGAAATGGATTGTGGCAAATTCTTTTTTTACTTTTTAGTAGCAACAGGACAAAAAATGGGATCTTGGCAACTTTTCTCACCTGTTTTAATAACAGGAGGAAACTCAAATTAAATGGAGCTTTGATAAAAAGATGGAGAGAATCCTGAATTTTCTCTCTCCTGCCTCTCGGGGTTTCCATCAAAAACATACAGAACCAAACAAGCCAAGAGGATGCGCTTCAAGGTTTGGGTGTGTTGCTGCTGCTCACCTTCAGGAGCCGAGTCAGGGGCCGCGAGGTGCCAGAGTCTGGTGGACTTGACGGTTTCCTTCTTTATGTCACCTGAGAGACACACAGGATTATTTCACACGACGTGCGACTGCAGTTCAGGACTCGACGTTTCACCGTGAGTTTGATCCTAAGAGTAGATCAAACTCAAACACCAGCACCAGTGTGTTATGTGTAGTGTAGTTTTTTGTATTGGTCATGGTTTAACCAATCAGAGCCCTTCTGACCCGGCCTGCGAGCCCGGGTTCAGACAGTCAAACTTTTACAACCGAACAAAAACAGAATTTGTAAATAAAAGAAACTACTTTTTCACTTTACTTTTACCTTTTATTGATTTTACTTTTTATTACTATTATTTTATTACACTTTTATCCTGTTTTGTCATTGAGCTTCATCTTATGTATGAAAAATACTATATAAATAAAGTTTTTTTTTCTTTTTGAAACTATTTTGGCCGTGCTTCATTATATTTTTGGTATCATGATCTCTTCTGTCTTGTGGGCGTCGTCCTAACTGAAGTAAAGGAGGGACTTACCTTTGATCTGCACGTTCTTATTGGTTCTGGCTTTGAGTGACTCTCTCCGTCTGAGCTGGGCGTCGTCGTCCGCTGGGCCGGCCTCGCTGCTGGTGAAGT